>CAUJRU010000301.1:827569-975117 GCA_963277665.1 Viscum album | reverse complement strand
CAGACAATACACCGCAAGTGTAAACATTTTGTTTTCACTACATCCCAAGGCCATTTATCTTCCTTAGACTTAATCCATTTTTAGCTATTATTGGATTAGTAGTCCCACTAAATGATGGGGGATTCTATCGCATAAAGTGATCCATCATAGGATATTCTCACTATGGAATATATTACTATATTCGAGAAAGGATATTTTTCATAACATGATTAAGATATCCTAATATAGCCATAACTAGCTCCATTCCAACACCAACTATATTGGTTTCCTCAACAGGGAAATCCCTACATTATCCTTGAGTATTGATACCAATCTTCCTTCTAGGCATTATTTCTAAACAATGTAATATACTAGATTAGTTGATAAAATTATAAATTTTAAATCATAATGTTTAATTACAAATAAGGTGCAATGATTAACATAAATTAGAAATTTATGCATCATAAATCTTAGAATTATAAACTTAAGTTTCTTTGTGGATATATTTACTTTTAAATCCTTAATAATGGCTTGTAAAGAAAATGTGATTCATCCTAATCATATCCCCCGGGAGTGTGAAACTATGTCCATAGTAAGTCCTACAATAATGTATCAGGTTACACTTGAATCAATCCTAACATTCCCTTTTTGGATTTATTATCCCTAAGTACATTTTTACCAGAACCAAGTCTACTTATAGAATCCAAAGAGTGATATACTACTAGGAAGAACCACATAATCTCTACCTTACCAAAATTCAAAGATGTTCTTCTATACTTATCCTCAAATTCAATCTTAGGGTTATGTTTTCTAATATATGTTTTCTAAATCTAGTTTCCAATGTTTCTACTAAACTTGATGTAATGCCAAGTATAATGCCCCAACTCTAGAATCCAGGAGATGATTCCTTACTTTATTACATTGGTATAGATATAAAATTCAAACCCAAAGGACCAAATAGTTTATAAATTTTATAAAACCATATTATATACATTATAACCATATTAAATTGGAAAAATAAAATAAATCATAATAGAAATAAAATATTAGCATCCATGAAACTCATTCAATGAATTCATCTTTATATCCTGAAGAAAGGAAATAAAATAAGGGTAAGATAAAATTCTCAGTAAGGGTAAATTATAGTGGAATAAATAATGAATAAAAGAGCATAATCAACATTGAAAGTTGAATAACTAAGAACACATTACATTCAAATAACTAATAAAGTCATAATCAATATGGTAAGGTAAATAATTAAAAACACCTTCCATCTAATCAATAAACTGATAATGAAATGAATCCATAGATTTTTTTTCATAGTGAAAATGTAATGGATAATAATAATAACAAAATAAATAAATAACTAATAATTTGTAAGACATAATGTTTCCTAGGAACAATATACCTTTACCATCAATATCTAACCTCAAGACAATTTAAAACATATTATGTAAAAACCATTCTGGTTTGGCCAAATGATTCATCTCTTAAGACAACTAATGTTTCGAGGGGATTTCACTAACTATTCCCCAACACATTTACTGAATTTAAAAATAATTACTCATAAGTATAATAATATATTTAATTTATAAACAATTATCCTTATCAAAGATCATTATTGAGTCAAGGATAAAGATTTATCAATTTTTCCCCAGTTAATCAAATTAAATTTAACGTAAACACAATTTGTAAAAAAGGTATATAGTTTTGGGAAATAATAATATCAATAAAACAAGAATATATAAAATTAAAATAAATTTAATTTATAATGAAACATTATTACAATAAAGTGATTGTTTCAAGAAAAAGTTAAAAATCACAAAAGAAATTGAGATTTCAAAATAACTTTTACCACTTGGTAATTTTTAAATAAAATCCCCTTGGATGATATAATCAAAATATAAAAATAATATTCCATGAATAATGAATTATTCAAGATATTACATGTCAATGTGGAATTATTTACACCACATAAAATTTAATTGGTTCATAATAACAAATAAGTCTTAATAGAATGCAAATTGAGATAAAATCCCTTACCTTGTGTTTCCTTTTGAGTGAAAATTATTTAATATCTTGTATAATGGTTTTAATAATGTTATTAACTTATAAAATAACAATAATAATATTTATAATATCATATATTATATTCTTATAATATCTAATTACCCGTTTGTTAAACATATTTTATTATTTTCACTATTTCAGGTGTAAATTGCCTAGTTTTTTAGTATGTTTTAGCTTTTTATTTTTGTTCTTATTAATTAGATCATGATTTCATAAACTCTATAATGTAAACCATGATTTAAATATTATATATTTTAATTATATATTTATTTATATTAATCCATATATTTTGGAGATAGAAAATGAAATACACCGTTCATGGAGATAGTAGGCTATACGTAGGCATGAATGTTGTTTCCATTTTCTTATCATATTAAAATAATGATAAGTAAATGATAAATATTTATATTATAATTAAAATATAATATTTATGTAACTTATGTCACATAAGTTAATTAAAACTATCATTAATTCATTCCATATATAGAGTGAACGAATCACATTGCTTTGAAGAGGCAGTAGTCCACATGTCCACAAACGATGTTATAGTATTCCCACAAAATGGAAAGAATGAAGGTATGTGATATATAGAAAATTAAATAATCATAAATTAATTATAAATATAATATATATAATATATAAACTATAAATACATCATTATTTCCAACTTTGAAAGGTGGTAATGGAAGAATGAACGACATCGGTTCGCAAGGCGGTAATCCGTCATACACATGAATGATGATTGTGTATCTCATTTGATTGACGTATGTGTGAGTGTAGGTCATACCCTTATGATAAAAAATATCATTATATTTAGGATAATTATTTTTTTATATAATCATGATATGATAATAATTGAAGTGGAGGATTGATAAAAAAACTAAAGTGATCGTTGAGGATTGTTACCTCTTCTTTGGGTAACTCCTTTTGGTTTATACCAAAATACTTACTTGGTTTGATTTCTTCCAAAATTTATGTAATGCTCTGAACCCAGTAACCCAGAGTTGGTGCATTATTACATAACAATTTTATGATCACAAGGTATCAAATCCTGAAAGACCGATCAGTTTAGTAGCCTTGGAAGTAATAGATACATTCATAAGTTTAACATTACATTATAAAATGAAAAAAACAACAACATTGTCTCCATTGAACACATTAATATCCCTTACACTATTCTTGTAGGTCTGTCATAATATACTTCTTCGCATCCTGGGAAAAATAAAACATAGAATGGGGTTAGCTCAGATACTCAGTAAGGATAACAATATAGAGAAAACTATCATAAATAAGAATAAACATTTAAGGAAATGTATAAACCTAAAATCAAAGGATTTTAAACACAATATTCTACATAATATGGAAAAGATAAATCAAATAATTCCATTTACTTATTCACATGGATATTCTACTAGTCGAATAATCACATGTAATATCAATATCCAATTTCATAATGATGGAATGCATAATGTCAGACTTCATAATCACATATTCAAGGCCTTGTTCTAAGACTACAAATAAGATTTTGTCAAGGTCTTGTTCCAAGACACTAGTTTGTCCCATGAGGCCTATCGATGCATCGAGGAGCTATATCGGGCTCCACCCGTCACTCACTAAGTCCAATGAATTCCTCATATGAAAAGGTTTAAACATAACATAAACATTCATATTAAAACTATCATACAAAATTTTAATACTTAAATATAAACCATGAATGGTATAAAAATAACACATCCATATTCAAGAATATCAAAAAAACTTCAATACAATATGGAAGATTTGTATCATAATCAATCAACTTCAAACAAGTTTAAAATCCATCAAAGGATATTGACATAGATGGAATGAAAACTATTTCAAATAAATACCTCTTTATATTTTCAAATCATACAAAAGTCACATAGTTATAATATAAAACATTTATTTTTAAAATAATATTATAAGATTTTATGGGAAGCTTCAATGATGTTATAACTGTAGAAAATATCCACAAATACCATAAAAGTTAAAAAAAGACATTCTTACCTTAATTTTTTCGAAAAGGTCATAAAGTACCTTGTTTTGAAAATGGAAGAAAGATTCCTTTAAAAATATATATGGTCAAATAAAGGTATAAATTACTTTAACCCATAGTCTAGTAAATATTAAAAAAAAATTGAATTACATTTTTAAGAAAACATGGATGTGGATGATAAAGTGGTCCCAGTAGATACATACATACTAACAACCTCGGATAATAAAGATATTGTGAAATTAACCCTTAACTTGTAATTTTCCTTGATTGAGGGTACTTTAACCTCCTATATAATAGTTAAATCATTGTTATTAAATTTTTAAAGAACCAAATACATAAATATGATATCATATTTGATCTTCTAATATTTATTTGTTAATAATATTTTGGTAGTATCATTGTTTCAGGAGTTAACTGATTCTTCTTCCTTTATATGCTTGGATACATAAGCCATGTTTGTTATGAATATGATGTATTTTATTCATATCCAAGATTATATTAAGTTCATAAACATTATTTTTAATCATAAAATGAAAATTATTCTTGAATGATTACGATGGGGAATGAATCTCATCGCGTTCGTGGAGACGATAACCCGTACGTACGGACGAACGACAATATCATTAAATTGATGATGAAAACGTGTGTAATTGGATAGTATATCATATATATAGAATAATTAACATTTTATACTTATTATTTACATCTATTATACTCATTATTATACCCATCCAAATAATGAAGTGTTTGAATAACAAACTGCACCACGATGTGGAGACGGTAAGTCGTACGTATGCATGTATGGTGATTTTGTTATTTATAGGATTTATAGAATAATAAATATGGTTGTACCATATTTATAATAAAATAAAAGTATGTAGTAGGTACTAGAGTTATTAGTTGTTTTTGAAACAAAAAATAAAGAGGAAATGGAAGAAGAAAAGAACATGAAAGAGGGTGGTGAAATTATTACCTCTTCTTTGGGTGTTTCCTTTTTAGTTGACCAAAGGGATCCTTAGGTTTGATTTATGATAAAAATAAGGCCTATAGGTTGAATTGACTAAAGTTGGGAAGATATTTGGCCAGGTTTTTTCCAATCCAAATGGATTTTGAGGTGTGAAATTAAGAGAAGGGGAAGTATCCTTTTATAAGAGAGGTGAGGGTCACTTTAGGAAAAGCTTCAAATATTACTTTATAATAAAATCATTTTCAGTTTATAATGGCTAAAAAATGATTTATTTAGAGTAAAAGGCGTGGATGGGTCTAAAACCTCTCAACCAATAGGTTTTAGATAGGTTTAGGTCACCATATTAACCTTATCTATTAGATTTAACACTTAGTTAAATAGTTTGACATTTACCATGTCTCTTTGTATTTTTATATTATATGGTTAATAAAAATATTATAACAAGACAAGAGAACCCCAAATGGTTAATTATTAATATATATAACATTATATATGTTATTTTAAAGAACATTATATTTTTATGAAAATTATATCATTTAATAATATAATAATTGTTTTAAAAATTCATTTTTGTCAATTTTGACACTACTCATAATTTTGTTTTTGTTAAAGTCATAAAAGAATTATTACTTTTAAAAATATTAATTAATCAACCCTAAATGTCATATTAGCCTATAAAATCAGTTTAATTCATCAAAAGTCTCAAATTACACTTATTTGGATATTTATAATATCAATTATTTTAATCTTTCATTAATAAGGTAATTACCACATCATCATTGTGTCATAAATAAATTTAATTATTTAATGTATAAGATTTATAAATAAAATAACATTACGTGGGGAATCATTTTAGATTTATAATGAATATTTATAGTCTAATTTATCTTATGTGTAACCCTATATTAAAAATAGTTTAGTTATTAAACTTTGAATTTAACACTTTTAACCCTTCTTTAAATAAAATAATAATAAATTCCCTAATCTAATAAAAGTGGACCTAAAGGTTCATATTTTCTTCATAAGGTTTTGTTTTGTCAAATTACACTTATCCAATAGAATTAGGACATGTTTTAGGGTAATTATAATATCATTTTTACCCTTAATTACCCTATTTACTTTTTACTGTGGTAAATAAAAGTCAAAAGATAATATTTACCAAATATTATTTTCATCTTATTGAACCACATTTTACTTAATGATGTAAACTATGTCTCTTAGATTTTTGAAATTCAACTCATAGGAGTGGTAAAATTAAGTTTTATGCAAATTTCCAAATTCTCCTAGAAGGTGGGTAAAAGACCGTAAAAATTCAATAAAATTTTATATATCTAAACTTATTATTAAATGACTCAAATAAATTACATTGAACATATATAGGTAATATGTATCTACTTTTACATAAAATAAATTAAAATAAAATAACTAATTAGTTAAATAAAATGTTTGTTTTAAACAATAATGCAGTGTTTTTCACTATTCAACAAAAATTGAAAGTTTTCAAAAAAATACCAAAAATTAACCCAAAGATAATTTTGATATTAAAAATCCAAAAATGAATCCCATTTTGAAAATAAAAATTTATAATATTTTAAAAGGTGGGTATAACTATTCATAATGGCTAGTTTAAATGGTTGTGATGTGTTAAAACTCCAAGTGGTGTACAATGCAAGCTATTGCATTATTCAAAGGGAAATATATCATGGATGCTTGGGGTGTTACATTCTCTCCTCCTTAAAATAATTTCGTCCTCGAAATTTCTAGAATATTACTGCATAAAATGATTCGTGTGGTTATTCATCATATGTTTCTCAGGTTCCCACGTTGCCTCTTCCATCTTATGGTTTCTCCATAGAACTTTAACCAGATGATTCGTCTGGTTTCTCAACACTTGTTCTCTTGTATCAAGAATCTTGATAGGATCTTCACAATAAGATAGATCAGGTTCTAGTATAATTTTCTCATAGGTGGGTACATGTGTTGGGTCAGGCATGTATTTTCTCAATAGTGATACGTTGAACACATCATGAACTATGGAGAGACTTAGAGGCATTTCCAAACAATAAGATACAACTACGATTTATTCTAGAATTTTGAAAGGTCCAATGTACCTGTGACTCAATTTTCTATTCTTACCAAACTTTATAACACCCTTCCATGGATATACCATCAAGAAAACATGGTCTCTTACTTGAAATTTAAAATCCTTCCTTTGGTTATCGGCATAGAGCTTTTGCCTACTTTGGGATACTTTGATGTGGGTTTGGATAATCTTAAACATTATTATTGTATCCTCAACAATTTCTGGTCCTACAAATGTTTTTTCACCAACATAATCCCAACAAGTTGGTGTGAAACATCTCTTACCATATAATGCTTTATATAGTGTCATCTAAATATTTCAATAGAAGCTATTGTTATATAACATTCTACCATAGGTAAATATTGATCCCATATACCTTGAAAGTCAAGTGAGCAAGATCTCAATATGTATTCTAAGGTTTGAATTGTCTGTTCTGATTTTCTATCAGTTTGAGGGTGGGGGGCAGTGCTCAAATGAAGTTCAGTATCCAAAGAATTCTAAAGAATTTTCCACAATCTTGATGTAAAATGGGTATCATGATCAGAAACAATCTATAGGGGTACTCCATGAAGTCTTACAACTTCATTAATATATAGTATTGCAAGACTTTTAAGTGCTAAATATTCTCTTATAGCAAGAAAATGTGTTGGATTGGTAAGATTATCAATAATGACCCATATTGCATCATTCCTTCTAGTAGTATTTGTTAGTCCCATGACTAAGTCCATCATAATATCATCCCATTTCTACTTAGGTATGAGAATAGGTTGTATGAATCCTCTAGGATGTTGTCTTCCTACTTTCACTTGTTGATAAACCATACATCTTGACACATAATCAACAATATCTCTCTTCATGTTATCCCACCAAAAATGTTCCTTCAAATCTCAAAACATCTTGGTGCTCCCATGGTGTATAGAAAAATTGGTGCTATGAGCATCATCTAACAATTCCCTTTTTAGATTAAGTATATTAGGAACACAAAGTTTCTTCCCAAATTTCAAAATTCCATCTTCATATACGAAGTTACTCAATCTTCCATCATTCGTAGCTTTAATCTTATTTTGAAACTCATCATCATCAGTCTGAGAACATTTTATCCTTTCTAGTAATGATGGTTTGGAAACCATTTTAAATAGTATTGATGTTTCACCTTCCATGGTTATTCCCATATCCATCTTTACTATATCCATGAAAATAGGATCCCTTTTAACTCACATCTTATTCAAAACTCCATGATCATTTATGATTAAAGAATCTTCCACCTTATTTTCCTTCCCCGGCTGGTAGTGTATAGTGAAATAATAATTCTTGAGTAGTTCAAGCTATCATCTTTGCCTCATGTTGAGTTCTTTCTGTGAGAAAATATATTTCAAACTATTTTGATTAGTATAAATCTCACATTTTTCACCATAGAGATACTGTCTCCATATTTTTAAAGCAAATATCACTGTTTCTAACTCAAGATCATGAGTGGTATAGTTTTCTCATTAATTTTTAGTTATCGTGATGAATATGCAATAAATCTATTGTTCTGCATAAGGACACAACCAAGTCCTTTCTTTGAAGCATCACTATAAATAACAAATTCATCATTCCCTAAGGGTAGAGTCAATATAGTATCATTGACTAATATTCTCTTCAGTTCTTCAAAACATTCTTCCTACTCTTTTTTCCAAACAAATTTAACCTCTTTACATGTGAGATTGGTTAATGGGTTTTCCAATTGGGTGAAATTCTGGATGAAGCACCGATAATAACCTGTTAAACCAATAAAACTCCGTAACTTAGTTATACTCATAAGTTTTGGCCATTCTTGTATTAATATTTTCTTAGATGGATCAACAAAGACTCCATCTTTGAGATAATATAGATAAGAAAAGAAATCTCTTGATGCCAGAATTCACACTTACTAAAATTCCCATATAATACATTTCTTTATATGGTTTTTAGAATTGTGCGTAAGTGATTTTCAGGATCTTCGTATCTTTTTGAGTATACCATGATATCATCAATAAATACCACTAGAAAGTCATCAATATATTCCTTGAAAACACTATTCATTAGATCCATGAAGACATAGGGTGAATTATTCAATACAAAAGGCATTACTGTAAACTCATAATGCTCGTACCTGATTCGAAATGCTATTTTCAGAATTTCTTCCTTCTTCACACAAAACTGATGATATCTAGAACAAAAATAAATCTTTGAAAAATATTGAGCTCCCTAAATTTAGTCGAATAAATCATCAATGCAAGGTAGGGGATACTTGTTCTTTATTATTATAGCATTGATCTCCCTGTAGTCAATGCACAACCTCGTAGATCTGTCTTTCTTCTTAACAAAAAGGGTAGGGACTCCCCATAGAGAAATACTAGGGAGAATAAATCACTTATTACTCAATTACTCTATTTTTTTTCTTTATTTCCACTAATTCCACAGTGGACATTCTATAAGGGGTCTTCGATATGGGGCTTGAACTAGGAATTAAGTCAATAGAAAACTCAATTTCTCGTTTTGGTGGTTTTCCAGGTAAATCCTCTGGAAACACATCATCACATTATTGCACAATAGGTACATCCTCTATTTGAACATTACTTTATTCATCCATAGTTATTTCATTATCTTACTCCCCAATAATTAAATTTAGTAGAGCTATAGGGGTGGATCTTGATAAGAATCTTATGGTGATGTTTCTACTCTTAAGATAAGGTACTCCTTATCATCATCGAAAATTGTAACCTTCTTCTTCTTACAATAAATTTTCACATCATGGTATGAAATCCAATCCATACCAAGGATTATATAAAATTCAATCAAGGGTATGACAATGAGATTAGAAGATAAAGAACATTTATATGCCCTAATGGGAACTGATTCACAAAACTTTGTTTCAATGATACTTCCATTAGGAGTTTTGACTGACAACTCCTTTGTTAAATAAAATTGGAAATATCTAATTTTCTTAGAAAACTGGGAAGATATGAAATAATGTGATGATCCAAAATCAAATAAGACATTGGATAAACTTGAGGAAACCATTAAATTACCTGCCACCATGTCTTTTAGAGCTTCAACCTCTGTATTAGTGATCACATAAGCTTGGTTTGCACCCTTGTCCCTTTCTGAGGTAAATTTCCTTGGCGCTTACGAAATTAATTGTCATAATGCCCCTTTTATCTAAAATTGTAGAATTAAACATTGAAAACCTCTCTTTTTTTTCCTGAAATCACGAGCTTGGTGGCCTTTTTTACCACACTTGTAACAGACTCACATTCCCTTTAGGAAAGTACTGGGGTGTTTCTTCCCACATTTTCCGTAGGATGGATATTTAATTTTTCCCTTCTTCCCCTTATTTCCATTTCTAGAGTGTTCATCAAATCTCTTTTTCTCTTTATTTTCTTTAAATTCATAAGACTTAGAGAATTATTTTTCTATCTTGATAGTGCATGATGCAATATCATCATACAATGAGAAGGATTGAGAGACTAAATCTCGATGGAGAAATGGTTTTAACCCATCAAAGAATCGATAAATCTTACTCCTTGGGTTATGTATATAATCTGTTGCATCCCTTACTAACATTGTAAAGTTAGCCTCATTCCTTCCGACATTCTTATCCTCCTTTTGCCTCAGAATCAAAAATTGGATTTCCATATCTGTTCGATGGTCATGAGGAATGTATTTTTCCAATAAAATATCTTTAAACTCCATCCATTCCATACATGATACCTCTTCGTCCTCATTTGTGTTTTGGATCAATGACCACCATTGATCTGCATCTCCAGTAAGGCGATAAACTGTCATGACAACGTTTTCCCTTTCACTACTCCCCAAAGCATGAAATATTTTCTCTAAGGAACTTTTCCATTTCTCAGCATCAAATGGATTTTTAGACCCATTAAATGTTAGTGGTTGTTTCTTCATTAATTTTTCTGACATTAATCCTACACGTTGTGGATCAGGGTGCTCCATACAGGTAAGGTTATTATTCATAACCTAAGTGACTTGTCCCAGTATTGTGATAAGGTGATCAGCACCAGTTTCATCACCAGCTCCAC
The DNA here is from genome assembly GCA_963277665.1 of Viscum album. Taxonomy (NCBI): domain Eukaryota; kingdom Viridiplantae; phylum Streptophyta; class Magnoliopsida; order Santalales; family Viscaceae; genus Viscum; species Viscum album. The sequence goes on along the minus strand of CAUJRU010000301.1, from coordinate 963,940 downwards.
TATAATTATCTTGAGCAGGAGGGTAGTCCATACATAGATTAAGTGTGTTGATATGGTTTCCATTCCTCCACTAGGCTTCATTTCTAAAAAATGGAATACACAATATTAGTTTTTGAATTGCAATATATAATTCCAATTATGTAAAACACTTAACATAAATTGAACAGTTTATGGATATAATCCATAATTATAAAAAAATCTTTGAGAAATTATATACTCATAAATCATTTATAATGGTTTCTAAAGAAAATTTTAATTATCCTAAACATATCCCGTCGGAGTGTCATAACCAAGAGTGCAGTAAGGCATGTTGTCGTGTACAAGGATACCCCAGGTCAAGCTTGAAACTCCTTGTTAGATTTTTCACTCATAGGTACATGTATTCCAGAGATGCCTCTACCTACTCATATCCATACAGGGGTTTATTTCTTGGGAAATACACAAAATCTCTACATTAATAAATTTTAGAAAGTTCTTCTATAATAATCCTCAAAGTCTATCTTATGGTAATGTGCTCTAATCAGAGTTTATCTGAATCTAGTTTCCAAGGATTGTACTAAACATCATCTAATACCAACATTAATTCCCTGACCCAAGTTACCCAGAGTTGGTGCATTATTATATAACATTGGCATGATCACAAGAGATCAAATCCTGAGAGACTGATCAGTTTAGTAGCCTTGGAAGTACAAGATACATTCATAAGTTTAACATTACATTATAAAATGAAAAAAACAACAACATTATCTCCATTGAAAACATTCAAATCACTTAGACTATCCTTACAGGACAGTCATAATATAATTCTTCGCATCTTAGAAAAAATAAAACATAGAAAGGGGTGAGCTCAGGTGCTCAGTAAGGATAACAATATAGCGTAAACTTTTATAAATAAGAATAAAGATTTAAAGCAATTCATAAGACTAAAAAGCCTTTTAAACTTAAAATTCAGAATAATATGGAAAATATAAATCAAATAATTCCATTTACTTATTCACATGGATATTCTACTAGTCGAATAATCACATGTAATATCAATATCCAATTTCATAATTATGGAATGCAAAACTCAAGACTTCATAACTACATAGTCAAGGCCTTGTGCCAAGACTACAAATAATATTTTTTTCAAGGCCTTTTTCTAAGACACTATTTTGTCTCATGAGACATACTGATGCATCGAGGAGCTATAGCAGGCTCCACCCGTCACTTAATAAGTCCAATGCATTCCTCATTTGAAAAGGTTTAAATGTAACATAAACATTCATATTAAAACTATCGTACGAAGTGTTAATACTTTAACCATAAACCATGAATGGTATATAAATAACACATCCACAATCAAGAATATCACAAAACCTTCAATACAATATGGAGTATTTGTATCATAATCAATCAACTTCAAACAAGTTTGAAATCTATCAAACGATGTTGACATAGATAAAATGAAAACTATTTGAAATAAATACCTCTTTCTATTTTGAAATCATCTAAAAGTCACATAGTTAAAAAAGAAAACATTTATTTTGTAAATATTCTTATAATCTTGTATGGGAAGCTTTGACGATGTTATAATGGTGGAAAATAGATGCACCCTCCACATAAGTTAAAAAATACATTCTTACCTTAATTTTGTCAAAAAGGTCATAAAGTACCTTGTTTGAAAAACAATAGAAAGAATCCTTTCAAAACATATATGGTCAAATAAGGGTATAAATGACTTTAACACATATTCTAGTAAATCGTAAAAATGTTTTGAATTTCATTTTTAAGAAGACATAGCTGCGGTTGATAAAGAGGCCCTAGTAGATACTTATGTATTAACAACTTTAGATAATAAAGAGATTATGAAATTAACCCTTACCTTGTACTTTTCCCTAATTGAAGGTGTGTTAACCTCCTTTATAAAATTTAAATCAATATTATTAAATTATAAAATAACCTCATTCATAAATACGGTATCTTATATGATCTTTTAATGCTGTTTTGTTAATAATATTTTGGTAGTATCATTGTTTCGGGTGTTAACTGATTCATTTTCCTTTATATTCTTGGTTACGTAAGCCATGTTTGTTATGGATAAGATTTATTTGATTCATATCCATAATGATATTAAGTACATAAACATTATTTTTCATCATAAAATGGAAATTATTCTTGAATAATTGTGATTGGGAATGAATCTTATCGCGTTCATGGAGACGGTAATCTTTACATACGCAAGAGCGACAATATCATTATATTGATGGTGAAAATGTATGTAATTGGATAGTATATAATATATAAAGAATAATTAACATGTTATAATTGTTATTTAAATCAGTTGTACTCATTATTATACTCAACTAAATAATGACGTGTTTGAATAACAAACTACACAACAATATGGAGATGTTGTGTCGTACATACGAACGTATGGTGACTTGGTCATGTATAGGATGGATGGAATAATGAATATGGTCATAAAATATTTATAATAACACCAAATTATGTAGTAGGTAATAGATTTATTATTTTGGTATGGAAATAATAAATAAAGAGGAAGTGGAAGAAGAAAATAACTTGAAAGAGGGTGATGAAATTATTACCTCTTCTTCGCGTGTTTCCTTTTGAGTTGATCAAAAGATATCCTTAAGATGACTTTATGATCAATGTAAGGCCTCTAGGTTGAGTTAAGGGAATTTGGGAAGATATTTTGGTAGTGTTTGGCCGAACCAAATGGATTTGGAGGTGTGAAATTAAGAGAAGGGGAAGTACCCTTTTATAAGGGAGGTGAGGTTCACTTTAAGAAAATCTTGAAATATTATTTTATAATAAAATAATTTTCAGTTTATAATGGCTCTAAAAAGATTTATTTCTAGTATAAGGTAGGTATGGGTTGTAAAACTATCAACCAGTATGTTTTAGACATGTTTCGGTAACTATATTAACCTTATCTTTTAGATTTAACTCTTAGTTAAATAGTTTGACATTTACCATGTCTCTTTGTATTTTTATATTATATGATTAATAAAATTACTGTAGCAATCCAATCAATCCCCAAGTGGTTAATTATTAATATATATAACCTTATCTAAGTCCTTTTTCCAAACCTTAGAATTTTAGGAATAATATATTATTTAGTAATATAATATTTTTTTAAACTCATTTATGTCAATTTTGACCCTATTTAGTATTTTGTTTTGGTTAAAGTCATAAAAACATTATAACTTCAAACAAAAAATATTTAATAAACAATAAAATTTCATATTAACCTATAAAATTCGTGTAATTCATCAAAAGTCTCAAATTACATTTATTTGGATATTTATAATATCAATTATTTGAATGTTTCATTAATAAGGTAACTATTGCATCATCAATGTGTCATAAATAAATTTAATTATATAATGTCTAAAATTTATAAATAAAATAAAATTATGTCGGAAATATTTTTACCTAACTAATTAATATTTATAGTCTAATTTATCTTATGTTTAACCTAATATTAAAAATGGTTTAGTTATTAAACTTTGAATTTAACACTTTTAACTCTTCTTTAAATAAAATTATAATAAATGTCCTAATCTAATCCAAGTGGGCCTAAAGGATCATATTTTGTTTTTAAGGTTGTTTTTGGTTGAATTTCACTTATAAAATAGAGTTAGGATATGTTTTATGGTAATTATAATATAATGTTTACCCTTAATTACCCTATTTACTTTTAACAGTGGTAAATAAAATTCAAAAGATACTATCCACCAAAAATTATTTTCATCTTATTGAACCACATTTCACTTACTGATGTCAACAATGTCTCTCATATTTTTAAAATTCAACTTATAGGAGTGGTAAAATTATGTTTTATGCAAATTTGAAAATTCTCCTAGAAGGTGGGTAAAAGACAGTAAAAAGTTCAATAAAATTTTATGTCTAAACTTATTATAAAACGAATCCAAGGAATTACATTGAACATATATAGGTATTATGTATATATTTTTAACTTAAATAAATTAAAATAAAATAACTAATTATTTGAATAAAAAGTCAGTTTTAAACAATAACGTAGTGTTTTTTTGTATTTATCATAAATTGAAAGTTTTCTAAAAATAACAAAAATTCTCCCTAAGCTAATTTTGGTATTCCAAATCCAAAAATGTAGTCCATTTTGAAAATTTAAATTTGTAAATTTCCAAAAAGTGGGTATTACTATGCATAACGGCTAGTTTGATTGGTCATGGTGTGTTAAAACTCCAAGTGGTGTACAATGAAAGTTACTGCATTATTCAAATGGGAAATGTAATGTGGAAGCTTAGGGTGTTACAATTTAGGCTTCTAGTATGAGGGTAGAGATTTTCAAATCTTATTTTTGGAAGTTTTTGGATGATCCAAATGGCTTGAGATGTGTGAATACGTGGGAGGGGTGAGTTCCATTTTATAGTGGAGGAGTGTCATTCTTGTAAATATTAAAAAGGAAACATTATTGGGAGGTCTCCCTTACATTATGTGCCTCCAATAATGAACCAAATTATATAAAAGGAAGTATATGGCCAAAATATGTCCATATAATGTGTTTTTTAAATGTTTTTAGGTCATTTTGGCTCTTAAGTTTAAGGTTTAGTCCCTTATTAAGCTAGTTTCTCTCTTAATCGTTGTAATTAATTTTAATTTCTTCCACTAATATGTTTGGTCAAAAACTAAGATAAAATTATTAGACATTATAAATTATTATTATTATTTAAAATATTTAATTTATTTTTCCAAATTATAATCACCTAATTTTCATGAATTAATTTAAATTCAATCTCATAGACATAATGAGAAAGTTCGTTATAAAAACGAAAAGTTTAAATTTTTGAAATGTTTTTATATTGAATTTCAAAGAGAAATTGATTACGATGAAGTAAATTGGTTTAATTTATGTATAATTTAACTAATTCAGCATTAAAAATAATTTAAAATAAAATTTACCACTATAAGTTATTTAGATGAAAAAATAGTTCTCAATTAAAATTCAGTATTTTTCACTGTTCATCAAAAAATAAAATTTCTCAAAAAAATACCAAAAAATCACCGTGATATAATTTTGATATTACGATTTAAATTTTTTTTTTATTTTAAAAAATAAAATATATAAAAGTTCCAGAATTTAATTTAAAAATCGGTGCACCATTAGAAGAAAACAACACTTTCTTTAGAATCATATAGGATTTTATGCATAAAATGGGGTTTGTTCTTATCGTTTTCATATAAAATATATTGGATGAATGTCAAAATATATCATTAGATATATAATATATAAATTTTTCATATAAATTATCTAAAAGTTTTATAATTTAGTTAGGTGTGTAAAATGTGGTGAAATAGTGTTTTGTTTAAACCAGGTGTTTCATGCATTGCAAGCTATCAAAAAAATTAAAATCATTCTAAAAGTAAAATGTTGTAAAGTCTTTGGGTGATATAGGTGTTGAGACTGAATGAAAATATAACATACCAAATCTTTTTATTATCTTCCATATGTATTCTTTCTGAGATAATACAAATATTTCAATCTTCTTGTCCCTCTAAATACTCATCATCAAGGTTTTCTTATCCTCCCCAAGACTTTTCATATCAAATATTTTTGAAAAAGAATTCATTAGATACTAAATCCTTCTAATTATAGACCTATAAAAAGAATTTCATATTCTTATAAGGGAAATGTGATAAATATACCATCAATATAATCCTTCTGATAGAAATAATGATCTGAGATTATCTACATGAAACCTTTCCCCCCAATGAATTTTTCAAACTTCTGATTCCATTATCATATTTATGTATTTAAGTGGTATAGACTTCTCTTCAATTTATACAACAATTCCTTATTTTTATTATCCCCAAAACCATCTAGTTAAATTATTTAAAAATCATCCTTTAAATCTCTATAGAGAATTTTCATTATTATTTATGTATTTTCTAACATAAAATTATCAATAACAACCAAGATCAACACTGCCTAGAGAGTAGTGTGTTTAACTACTGGTGAAAAAATCTTGGAGAAGTCCACTCTTTCTTTCTGTTGAAATCCATTCATCACCAACCTTTCCCTATAACACTTTTTACTATTATATTCCTATTTCAAATGAAATGCCCTTTTTCTAAGATTCCTCTTCCCCTATTTTTTTCTATTAACACCTAATTTTCAGTTGAATGTGATGAATCCAATTCATTTTTCCTAGATAAATCCTAATTTATAGAGTCACTAAGACAAAATAATTCTTCTAGGTTCTCATGATCTCCACTATCCATCAAAATCATTATGTTCACATCATATCCAAAAATATTTACTATTCATATTAAACTTGTAAAAATTTTAATTTATTTATATGACTCTAATATTTCATGAACCACATCTTTAGAAACTCCACCTTCTGGTACTCCGATTCAACTCTCCATATCCCTTGATCTCTATAGTAGAACTTCTATTATCCTATCCTCCAAATATTCAACACTCCATGAACCCTCCAGAACATGTTTCCTTATAGATAATCCATTCAAATCAACTTGGATATAGTAATTTGAGAGATTATTTGTTCATAACATCTATTTACACCAAGTTATAGACCTTCTATAAGACATTCCCATTTAAGATAACATTCCAAATTTTGGCTCTCATCTGATTATCATCACACCATATATGGAATCCAACTTTTTTATCCCTATATAGCATAAATAATCATGCATGGAACTGAGGATTAGGTTTATCCCTATCCATGGAAGACACATAGACATATTCATGGCCATTAAATACTTTGAGGTTGTAAAATTATACTAGTTCACTAGTTTAAAGTTTCTCTAGAATCTCTTGACCCTTCAGTGATGATGGATTTCAGAAAACAAGGTATGCCACAAAATTTATTGGTTCCCCAAAAATCTCTTTAGAAAGTATAGAATGTAATATAATACTATTTTCCTTCCATATTAATGTATAATTTACATATTATACTACACCATTCTAATCTGGTGTTCTGGGAATGATTTTTTCAAACATGGTTCCTTTCTTCTAAGAAAAGACTTAAAAACCATTATTATTGTACTCACAATAATTATTAGATCTAAAACATATTGAATTACATCCGGTTTCCTTCTCCACCATAGAATTATATTCAAAAAATACTATGAACCCCTTGGATTTATGCTTTAGAAAGTAAACCCATACATTCCTTATTGAATCATTAATTAACATGAAAATATACATTGACCCTTTATGAGACCAGACTGAACCAAGACCCTTACATCTATGTTAACATAATCAAACATCTATAATTTAGGTGTTCTTACACTCTTATTTAATTACACCTACTTTTTATTCCCAATTATACAACTCTCATAACTTCAAAAGTACATGTAATTGAGATTCAATATAACCTTTTCTACTAGAAAATTCATCTTCATCTCACTGAGATGACTGAGATGATAGTTCCATAACACTAAATTTTTGGAAGTTATAATTATGGTATTTGTTTATCCATATTAAATTACTTTTATATACAAAGTCAAATTATTCAAACATTTGGACACCTAATTTTTCATACTCTTTTTTTGAAACTTTTTCCAAAACCTACTACATCCAACTGAACAACAATAATTAGATTATTTAAAAACCTAATGTGTGTTGAATTGACTTCATATCAAGTTAACTTATACTCTTCATCTATAATTTAACATCACCCTACCCCATGTTATCTATATATTCATCATGGTATAAGTTCACCATGATGAACCTTTCATATACATAATTCACCATGGATCCCTTCTCTTTTGTGAAATAGAATATTTACATTAAAAAATTAACACTCAATAGTAAAATAATACTATATTATGATATATTATTAATAGAACATGAAAATTCCTAATATTTCCTTCCAAAGTCCACCTTGTAATCACTCAAATCCTTATTGAGATATCCTTTTCCCACAGTTTTAATAAGTGGGTTCAGGTTCGGTTAATTTACCTTGACTCCTCTCTTTGGACATGACTTCTAATTTCTTTTGACTTTTTCATTTAGGAGGCCTTTCACCCTCTACATTGAATGAAATTACAAAAGGTTCCTATAATTTTCTTATTCTAATAACTTCATTAGAATAATACCACTTACATCCCTAAACACCAAGTCATATTTCCCACAAGTGTTACTTATGGCAGTTTTTGTCACATCCTTAGACTCTAATAATGATGAAAAAATAGAAGTGACCATAAATTTTCAAAAAAAAATACATTAACTAATTCCATCTATCCTCATATAATTTTTAAATTGTAATGACCAAAACTTTTATAAATGAAATTCTATTTTTAATGAATAAATTCCTTATTAAGTATTACTGTTATAGAAAACACACACACTACTTTGGTTATTTTGGACCAATTATAAAATATATCATATCATGTTTAAAATTCCATTAAGTATCTTAACCATTGATAATATATTTATTTTATAGTGATTGATAATATTATTATATATTAAGGGTTATGATAAAGTCTAGTTTTCATATACGAAAGGAGTGATGGCCTAGATCAGTAGGATCATACCCTATGAAGCCCATTTACCAAAGCATCCAAGGAATATGAAATCACTGGGATTTTACCTTGATCAATACTAGGATGAAATCCAACAACTAAAGCATGAATAAAACAATTTACGGTAGAATTTCAAGCTTATCCATATCAGGACCCAAACCATGTTCATCGAAGCACCCCAAGAAAGTGTCTTTATTGCACACTTTACAGGAATATGCTGGTGTAATAAGGGGCGAGGTATCTAGACCCTAATAGTATGAATTTTTATATTTTTTTAATTTTAATAAAATAAGGATTATATTTATTACTTTACATTATTACTATATAAATTATTGAATAATGAGTTTGATAAAATTTAGATTTTGATATAATGAAAATCAAATTGTATTTTTGAGAAATATATTGTTTCAATCAAGACACTCCTTTTGATTTATTCAATAATTTTTTAAATAAATTTTATTTTAATAAAATGTTTTTATGAAATAAAATATATTTAAAAATAAATTATAATATAATTTTATGAGGTCAAATATAATTTTTTTAAGGGATAGAAAACTGTTATCATCATAAAAACTCATATTTTTCAATAAATTAGATTTTTTAGTTAAAAGTATAAATTTATATATATATATATATAAATTATGTTTCACATTTAAAATAATGTATTTTTAAATTAATATGAATAATTTTATAGACCCTTAATGAATCCTCCAAAACCTATATTATATTTTAAGGTTTTAAGATTAATTCATTATAAATAGGACACACTTCTAAATCACCAAGGGTATTATTTTAAAGATTTAGGTTCTTAGACTTATAAAATATTTAAAATTACTTTTATTTCTTGTAGACCATTGTAAGGTTTTTTGTTTTAATTATTTTATCATATAGATTCCAAAACCTAAGTTTAGATATTAATAAAGAACAACCCTCTCTTTTACTATAAATAACCACCCATCCTCCCACTCCTATTCACTCCAAAACCATTAATTATGAATATACACTCCATATTCCTCTCTAAATATATCCTAAGGTTCTCCCAATATCTTAATAATATCCTCCCAATATTTTATAACTACCCTCTTGATGTAATGGATCCTCTCCACTTCCATTTTATTTCAAGTAATTTTTTTGTACTAATCATTTTGATTAATAATGTTTCATGTTTTAATGTGTTTTTAAACATCAATTTAATTATACTTATGATTATAATTTAATTATAGAAAAACTTTAACTCTCATTATTCTCTTAAATGGACCTTTATCTATACCTGATATGCTACTGAAAGTTTCTTGTGATTTTCGATGTTAAACAATTGTGTAGTGAATTTTAAATCAAGGTTATTCACCTAGATTTACCTATACTTAATTGATTGCATAATTACATGGATTTGAACCACACTAATTCATCATGGTATTAAATTTGGTGAAATATGTTCTTTTTTTGTATGATTTATCTGGCACACAAATGCATGTACATAATATAAATATGATAGGAGGACCCGTAATTATATAGACCTCCAATGCATTATGTGATGTTTTTATCTCATGATACTCTATATATGGTTCATTTTATGATATCTTAAGAACATTATATTATTATTTCTTGGAATTTATCATTGAATTATGTATATTAAGTCATGATTTATGTTTTTGTCACATTACTTATGTTGCCTTGATGTTATTATCTTATACCATGATTCAATGTACTTGATTATTATCACACCCCAAAATTTGGAATTCTTTTAATTTATTCTTTTATTGGAATTGGATTTTTTTTAGTTTTGAGTTGATACCTAGTTTAAATATTTGAATTTTGGAAGACACAAGTGAGTTTTTTGAATGTGTACTGTTAGTGCATGGTTTGGGTAAACTATGCGGTTTTTCCTAGGTAAATGTGTAAATTGTTTTGGGATCTAGGTGTAAGTTTTATGGGTTGTGCATTGTTTTTGAAACCATGTGGCAGTAATGTGTGATATTTTTTCCATTTGGACAGTGTCAACTGCACAATTTTCACATGGTTTGGAAAACCATGTGAGCTGGCCAGATTTTAAAAATATTAAAATTCCAAGTTTTCCCTACAATATTTTTATCCCCTATTTGGGATTATCTCCCCTTGATTAATTTTTTTCATATTAAGGGAGGCCCCAATACCTTTACCTTTGGTTCTCCACCCTACATGGATGCATCTCTAAGTTTTCAAGGTGAGTTTCTTAGGGGGTTGGGCATATTTATCTTCTTTCTCTTATTATCTCTTGGTTTCTTTGTGTTTCCTTGGTGGATTATTGTATTGGTGTACCCCAAGGGATATAGTTGAAATTTTGGGTTGTTTTTATTGGGATATAGGGTGTTTTTATTCTCTATCAGTATCTTTTCTTCCTCCCCTTTAAGTTTCATCACATTCACACTCTATTGAGGTAGGTGTTTCTATACATTTCCTTTCTGGATCATTCCATTTGATGCTTGTGTATTTTTAAATAAATTATAAATGTGTTTCATATTATTATTTTATGATTTATTGACTTTTTATGGTGTATTTGTGTTGGTATAAATTGTTTTGACATTTACTTGATGGAAAATTGGTGCGAAATGGTTTTTAAAGGGTTTCTTTGGTTTTTCCAATATTGAAATGCATGAAAGGTGTTTGTTGAAATGCCTATTGTTTTCTAAAAGTTAAATTGAATAGTTGTGGTGACATTTGGGTTTTTTATATTTTTTTATCTTGATTAAAATAGTAAAATTGTAAATTATGTGTGATTTATATGCCTCTTTATGGATTGAGAAATTATAGTGAAATGTTTTAGAATGGTTCTTCCAGTCCTTACTTGTTTATTGGTGATTTTGACATTGTGTGACTTGTTGTGTTGGGTTTATGTAAATTTATGTTCTTAGAAATTGTTTCGAAATTGTTTCATGGACCATTTAAGTGTTTCATTTGATGTTGTAACATTCATGCATGCACGTGGTGCACAAATGGATGGGATTTCAAATGATGATGGCATTAAAAAAATGATATCTTCCTTGAGCCTTGGTTTTTTAAAAGGTTTCTTCTTTATCCCCCAATAAATTTCTCCTAAAATGGTTCCTTTATTTCTAAATGGTGTTTTTGTTCTTCAATTTATTTTAAATGCGACTTCAAATTTGTTCTTAAAGCTTGGCATGTTTGGTGTTTTGAGATATGATTTGTTAAATGATTGGTGTAAAGGCCGGTTTGTAATTGTGAATATAAAAGTGTTGTTTAATGTTGTTTTGGAAAGAGTTTGAAATTTTTTTTTAATGAATTGGAATTTATTTCATTGAAGTCCTTTTTGGAATGTTATAATGTTTTGAAAATGAATTGTGGATTTGAAAGTACAAATGTCTGGTTGGCAACTTTTCATGCTTTGACAAGTGGTTTCAAAGATCATATGATGTGACAAAACAGTTGGAACTTGTGAAAAGATTTATACAATATGGGAACCCCTATAGAGTATTTCCCTAGAGAGGGTTATCTCATAGGTGGTTTTGGTGTTTGGGGTAGGCAAGTGCAGTGGCGGCAGGTACAGTGAGTCATGCATGCAAGGGCCCCCTCCTTTCACTATATATGTTATCATGGATTTCCAAGGAATATTTAGAGGGTCAAGTGATGGTTTCTTATCAACCCTGATTATACTAATTGGTACCCATTGTATGTTTTAGAGGCTAGGAGGGTTTTTCCCCTGGTTGGAAGTTAGAACGGGCAGTTGGTTATTGAATATAGAGCTTCACCATATGTCAACAGGTGATTCCAACTTGAATATGTCTAGGGATCACTCTAGGTATATTTAGGAAATTCCCATGGTTTACTATCTATATGTGTTTGTTTATATTTTTTCCACTTAATTTATATTTATACTACTTATTTATCTTTATCATAGCTTGGTATTGTTTTTTTTAATTTTTGGTTTGGAAGATGATTTTAAAACGGTGATCCATTTTGAAAATAGAGATGTGGTGTGTGTTGTTTTGAAAAAAGAAATATGTGTTTGTTTATTAAAATAAGAAAAATATATTTTAATATATTTATTATAAACTAATGTTTGTGGACTTTTTCAGGAAAGGAAATGTGTGGATTCTATGGTGATGTCCTACTGATCTGTGAAGCTAACACCCAACTTATATCATTCAGTGTCGGTAAACACGATCTATTTTGCAGGTGCAGGTTTATGGTTCAGTTGATCACCATTAGAGATGGTTATTATTGAGTTTGGTGGTATCCAAGAGGTCACATGGATATCAAGTCAGAGTAGTCATTCTCAATATTTTATTTAGTTTTTGTTTTGGTGTTCAGTTGTTGTATCTACATTGGTTTGTATATTTTTTGAGATTAAATTATTGTTAGTTCTTCTACATGTTTGGTTTATTTATTTGATCATAGTTTATTGGGAAAAATCATTCCCATGGTATTTACTTTGATTCCTGAAACCATTTTCTAGCCCATCGGGATCGGTAATGCCCTTTTTCCCATGTCTCAGACTGGTTCGGATGTCGGGTTGGTTTAAATCTTGGCCTAGTTTATGAAAATTATGATTCTCACCTTTCTATGTCATCATGTTATGCCTCTTGAATCACATGTACTACTTTACATTATGTTATGCTTTGTTTATTATCTTAATGAGCTTTATAAATCAACCCTATCTTATGTATGTCCCCTGGTTATCCCATGTAGTATTAGAAGACAAATGGATTTTAAGAAAATTTATATAGTTTTTAATAAAGTGTGTGTATCCCTATTTCAAATTATTATGTGATATATCTAATTACGAAAGATTCTAGGAATTTTAATCTTCTATGTTTATATTATGTTTATCTTTATATAATAAATCATAGATTAAAGTGTATTAAATATATGGGTTGTCATAAAAATCTTCCATGTAATATATCTCTTGTTTATATTTTTCACATATTCATATATAATAACCTCCTCATCATGAACACATTGTTCATCGTTGTCATATTTTCATAAATTTCTGTTAGTTCTTCCATCATCTCTCTTTTTTTCCTCAAAATTTTTATATTAAATGATACTTTCCAATCCAATGATAACTCGATCAACCCTAGTTCTATTCTGTCCAACCTTTTTCATTCCCATTTCTCTATTGTTTCTGGTTTTACTCCACTCAGTACAACTTCTAGGTCTTTTATATCATATAGTATTATATTTTTATTTTCTAGAAGACAAATTATTTCTCATTTTATTTTTCAATACCAACCATTCCTTTTTTCAATTCCATACCTTTCAATGACTATAAACTCTTAGTGAATCTAAATAGTTTCAATACAAGAGTATGAATATGATTTTGGTGTCGAGTGTGTGTTTCTGAGCCCTGAACTAAAATTTGATACCACTTTTTGGTATTGTACCATCGATAAATTGAATTTAAACTAATCTAAATTTAAAACATGGAATAAATAATAATAAAACTATTTCAAACCATATGAACACCCCCAATGTAAATGTTCTAAAATATTGAAGTTGAAACCACCCTAAATCATCACATTGACTCAACTGGAATACACATGCTCATACAAAAATCATAGCATAAACAATAAAAATGATATGGAAATTAAATAAATTAAAAGGAAACATAGGAATTCTGTGGTTTTAACATTATTCCTATATTAATGAGAAACGCTACTTTAATTTGATTGATAATAAGTTTTAAAGATTATAATTAATGTTGATAGGTCAACCAACTTGATATCTAATCGTACACAACACACATGTAAAAGTAGTCCCATCTACATATAGTGGGTACCTATAAGCCAAATAGTTACACCAACTTTTGATATTTGTGTAAGTACCCCGATTGATCATGGTAACCTATGGTCTCTTTTAGTTACCTTGGATTTGACTTCTAAATCATAGTGAATAGTATAGATTACTTTTAAATTTATGTGAATGACTCTTATATATTATCATAAACCACCATAATGTATTTGAAAGACTATTTTTTGTTCACTTTCTAGACTACTAACTCCTATACCCATTATCTGGAACATAATATCCAAATATGTGTATCTTCTAGATTTTATTATCGATGTTTTCTTTAGGCCAAAGCTAACTTTTGGAGCTTCTTCTTTCAGTTATCAAGATAAAAAAATTAACTAATATAAATTTCTTAACATCATATTCACAAAAATAACACATTTAGTGAAAATACCCATATATTAGTGAGAATAGAAATAATCAATAAGATTACATAAAAAGAAAAATGAAAGATTAAATATTATTCCATCTCAAACCCTAGTATAAGAAGGGACCATAAGGAAGGTGATAGAAACCCTGATATTATTTTCAATAAGGAAACATAGGAACATAAGGAATTATCTTATCATCATCACTAAGCTCTATGAATTAGTTTATCTTATGCATAACTAGGGAACTCAGGATAGTGCAGGCCCTAAATATTCAAAAGTTTATAGACAATTTATAAGTCATACCTTAATGGATTCCAATGGTTTTGGAAGAATCCAAAAATCATTATTGTAACAACCCCAATCTCAGTAGCCAAAATTCAGTACCTACTTTATTACATTTTTATAACATACAAGAAATCACATCCTAAAGGACTGAATAGTTTAATAGTCTTGGTAAACTAGATACATACTTGAGTCTTATGTTACATTTGAAAATAAAAATTACAAAATAATTTTTTCCGAGAATATCATTTTTCCATCTAGTATATCCTTTAATATCATTCATAGTACACTTCTTGGATTATTGGGAAGGGAAACAAAATAAGGTTGATCTCAAATTCTTGGTGAGTGTTAAATATAATAGAAACAATTAAGAATCAATAAGCATAATCAATATTTCAAGGTAAATAAATGAACACACATTCCATGTAATCAATAAACTGAGAAGGAAGTGAATCCATGGATAATATGAATGTTAAAATCTCATAGATGATAATCAATATAAGAAGGTAAATAATTGAAAACACATGTCAATTAATAAATAACATGACTATCATAACTAGATAAGGAATAATCAATATGGAAGTGTAAATAACTGAAAAAATATTCCCTTTAATCAATAATTGAGAATGAAATGAATCCACATATAATATCCTCACAAAAATATCATGGATAATAATAACTAAATTATTAATGAAGTAAAATCTTAATTATTGAACTTCATGTTTCCCATGAACATGATACCTCTACCATCAAAATCTATCCCCAAGATAGTTTAAAATTGATTGGTAGAAACACATTAAACTAAGGCTAGCCTACTAATTCGTCCCATGAGACTATTGATGCATCGTGGGGATATCTATAACTGGGCAAAAAATGTGTCTTTAATGTCCAAATCATTCCTCATATATTGAATAATCGATTTAATTCATAAACAATGTGCCTTATCATTAAATATTCATAAAGAGAAAGGAATAAGAATTTATCAATATTTCTACCTATAAACAAATAACTTTCAACATAGAAAACCATATGTAAAAATGATATATGGTTTAAGGAATAGACATATCCATGATAAATAATATAGAAATTTAGAATAAATTTAATTTCCATAGGAATGTCAATAATTCTAGGGAAAATTAATGACTACAAAAATAAATCAAGGAACTGAATGTCAATACTTTCCTTGGTCAAATGATCATAAACCATCTAAAGAAAAAATGAGGATGGTATTAATAAAATATATATATATTAGAGTATTAATACATGTTTATTTCATTTATGAATATAAATATCATAAAAATATCTATAAAAACATTCATGAGTAAAATGTCCTCTTCATTTTGAAAATCACTTTTTAAAACATAAAACATTTTGAAAATCCATTTCATTGAAAATAACTTTTAAAAAATAATAATTTCTAGAATATTAGGGGGGATCTTTAAAAATTTCTATTTAAAATTTCAAAGTAAGATTCAAATAAATTATGGTTGTGATGGTGGGTAATTTTGTACATGTCATACAAGTTAAGAAAAACATTCCTTTTACGCTGTAAAAAGGTTAGAAAAGTGCCTGGTTCAAAAATGAAAAAAACATTCATTTCAAAACATTATTTGAAATATAAAAATTGAAAAACAATTTAATTTAATAAATCATTTATAAGAGGTTAAAAACATTTTTAAAAACATTTTTAGAAAAAATGGTTTTGGAAGGAAACGGATTTCTGACAGAAGGGATAAATGAAGTCTCATTTTCTTAAAAACATTTTCTCGATTATTTTAAGTGCCCGAGAGTGTAAAAAAGGTGATATTACATGAAAATATTATGAATAACCAGAGTATTATAAAATTATTTTATTTTATTATATAATTATCAAATAATTTCTTTCAACTAAAATTCAAAGAAAATAGGTGCATACCATTATAATGTTCCCCACTGAAGTGAAATTGAGACGAAATCCCTTACCTTAAACATACTTTTACTAAAAAATGATTTAATATCCTATATTTTGTTTTAATACAGTTTAATAAATTATACCATAAGCATATAAATATTTATAATATCATGTATGATCCTTTTATAACATCTTATTAGTTATTTATTAATAATAATTCATTATTTTCATTGTTTTGTGTATTAATTGACTTGTTTTCTCATGCATGGTTCATCATGAAAGATTTTGTTATTGTTCATATTATATTATTAAATCATATAAAAAATAATAATCATGAAATTATTATCATATTTTTATATTAATTTTACTTTTAAAAAACAATCATGAAATGTGGTTATGAAAAATGAAGTATGTTGCGATCATGGAGACGGTAGGTCGTATGTACGCAAGAGTAACATTTTAATTTTTCAATGATCATCATTGAAATAAGGTAAGTAATATTTAAAATTTAGTATAATAATATCATATATATGATATTATTTCTTTAAATATACTTATATACATCATCCATGTGGTGTGGTGATTAAAAGAGAGTCACATCGCTTCATGAAGGTGGTAGTTCACACATACACGAATGATATTATCATCATTACAAGAAATAAAATGGTATATTATATTTAAATAATTCTAAATATTACATTAATATAATAATTATTTCATCTATATTACATATATTAATTAAATTTATCCTTATCACTTTCCATGTAAAGTGTTAGTGAAGACAAATCACATCGCTTCGTGAGGCGGTAGTCCTCCGTACACACAAGAAATGTTGTCATATCTCTTGCATAATGGAATGTAAAAAAGTAATATATGATATAATGAATCAATAGGTATAATTATGTTATAAATATAATAAATATACTTTATATCCATTATCTTACCCAACCGTGAGAGGTTATAATATGAAAATAAATGACATCGGCTCGTGAGGCGGCAGTCCGTCATACACACGGATAATGATTTCATAACCCATTTTATGAAATTGGAGATGGATTTAGATCATGAAATTGACATAAAAATATTATTATATGTAATATAATAAGATTATTATATCATAATTTTTTAATAATAATTTAAGTAGGTGGATAAATAAATAAAATAAAAATGCCCATTGAAGAGTGTTACCTCTTTTTCGGGTATCCTCTTTAGGTTTGCACCAAAATCCTTCCAAGTTTGGATTTAAGAAAAAAATAAGGCTTCTAAAATGATATTATAGATGTTTTGAATTTATTTGGATATGTATTTTACAAACCAAATAGGTTTTAATGTGTGATGAAGAGAGGATAGAGGTGGTCTTCTATAAGTGAGGTGAGTGGAACAATTGTAATATTTTTAAAAGAATGAATTCCACCCAAATTTTTTCATGTAAAAAAGCTCCAATAATAGACCATTATCGATCATAGAATGTATAAGGTATAAATATTTTCATAAAATATATTTTACACATTTTTATAGGTCAATTAAACCCTTATCTTTTTAGTTTAACCCCTGGTAAAACAGTTTTTACCTTATCTATAGTAATTAATTTTTTCTATTTTCACTATTTATTTTGGTCATAAATTAAGATAACCTTATTAGAAGTAATAAATTATTTTTATTCAAAATATTTGAACAATTTTTTCAAATTAAATTCTTATAATTCACTAAATTTAATTTAAAATTAATCCAGTAGACGCGACGAGAAAATGTGTTTTCAATGAGAAAATATTCAAAAGTATACAATGTTGTTATATCAAAATTAAATATAAAAATGATTCCAACGACCTAAATTGGATTAATTGATATATAATTGAACTATTTTTACTTTAAAACTAATTCAAAATATAATTTAACATTGTAAATTATTTAAACGAAAAGGTAGTTTTCAATTTAAATTCAGTATTTTTCGCTAATCATAAAAAAATGAAACTTTTTAGAAAAATATTAAAAATTAACCCGAATATAATTTTGAAATTATTATTTAAAAAATGAAATTTATATTATTAAAAAAATATATAATTGATAAAAAATAATAATTTTAAGTTATATGCTCCAAGCACGTCTAATCCGTCTCTTAGAAAAATATAGGTTTTCAAAAAATATTTATTTTTTCTTTTAAATGATTCTTATTTTATTTCTAATAAATAGATATCCATAATTGTCATATTTTAGTAATTACTATTCATACCCATAAAATTTAAATTCTATTTTATAATGTTATACTATATTACAGTTCATTTAGACTCGAGATTGTGTATTTCACAAACTATCGAAGAGATTAAATTTAAAAGAAATATATTTTGTAGATTATTTAATCTCAGTGTTTCATGTTTAATATGATATCAAATAAAATGTTATTATTTTATAATTATAAGGTCTTACCATTACATTAATTTTCTTCATTTCTCATAGGCTGATGAATCCTCAAAATATAGTAGAATTAGAAACATCTAAACAACCTCAAACAATAATATTTTTAGGTCAACTTTCAAGAACTTTAAAGTGGAAATTTATCACATCGGGGAATGTATATAGACTAAGGGAATTTTATCCTCCAATGTATTAGAAATAGCTAACTCTATGGATGGAGGACCCCACCCCAATGCAGATAGGAGTACCTAAACTCCATCTACTATACCACTAACCATTTACACCATCTCTCTCTATTATAGTAGGTGACCCACACCTTGTTGAAGGGTTGTCCAGTTGAAGAGGATATCCACCCCTGTAGTGGACCTACAAATATTCAAGTAGGATGTGTGTCAACCGAGGGTATTTCCCACTATATAATTTTAGGACTCGTGCCTCATCAAAATAAGATGGTTAACTACTTCACTAAATATATAGAGGCATTATTCCCTGATAAAAATGTTTCATCAAGGTGGTTTCCTACCCCACGTCCACTTTAGATATTTTTATTAACCCCATCATTGTCTCCATGAAGCTAAGAATCTCAATATTCCAAGAACACCATATAAATAACACTTACTAATGATGATACTGACACCATCAATTTTTTTATGGAATATCATTTTTAATAGACTATTCATGTGTTTGAAGTTAACACCCAGGTGAGAGAATATAATGAATACTAAGAACATATCATTACAAAACATATACTCTAGATTACATGGTGTGTACCCCTCAATAATAGTTTGTAACATTCCATCGTAGTCCATTTCATGTGAGATTTATCTACACAGTGTATCTCGATGGGGTATATGATATTTGGAAACCTTAGAAAAGATTAATATATACTACTGAGAGAGATTGTGTCATGTATCAATGTATATAAAATGTACATTATTATACATTTCATGTGGAACCACGCCACTTCATAACCTATGCCCTTGGTACATTCTAAGTCATTCCTTCAGTTATACAAAACATGTCTAATCAGACACATGCTTTATGGATACAACACATTGATCTTGTGTGTACTTGGGTAAATTCCAAGACATATTGTCCCAAAATACACAGTGTGTAACCCAATATCACACCCCAATTAAAATTTAAAAATCCTTTTAAACCCTATCACAATACCTTTCAAGATAAAAAATCTAAACTAGAGGAATACATGTCATGCAATTTTCCTTTTCATTTCAAGAATGCTTGATCTTCGATGACTCACATCATGGCCACCACCATCACTATCACTTTCAGCCAGACCTCTAGTATCACCTGATTATGATGTTTCTAAGGCCTCTATCACACCTCACTATAGCCTCACCAATCTTACTTCATCCCTACCATATGAAACCACTATCTTCTATTAGATATACCTCTAAAAAACTCATAGAATAACTACATTTTCTTTCCCCTACCTCATACGAACCAAAATTACCAATAAACTATTTTTTATGGAACTTAACCATAAATGGACAATTTTCTGAAGAATATGGATAATGGAGTTGAATAATGGTGGTTATTGTAATGTATTAAAACCTAAATTATGTTTTTTTCATACCTGGAGAAGAATAAGGCTAGATACAAAAATTAAAAAATGGGAAGGATCATTTTTATCATTCTTCATCATCCATTATCACCCCTCTTTGTCCACATTCAATCATCATGCAATAATCACCATCTATAAATGAACAATAACAATAGTTATAATTGTAATAATACTATCATTATTCAATTTATAACATAAGGATGAACCAACATCACTCATTAAAAAAAATTAGAAATAATTCATGAATAAATTCTCATATAAAATAATTTATCAAAATTATTTACTTGACTAACAAGAATATTATTTTTAAAATGATATTAAATTCCATAGTATATTCATAACTAATAAATATTTCATATTAATTTCAATATTTAAATTAAATTTTCAAAAAGTAATAAAGAACACATATATAATCATAATAAAATAATCCTTATTTTATATATAACAAATTTTTTCTTAACTAGTTAATTTCTTATTATCTTCTACTAATTATCATGGTAATTTCATGATCACAAGTAGAGAATTGAACACAGAGGAAGGTTTCGAGTGTAAAAAGAATTTGGTGGTGTAAAATAGCTACATGTATTACCTCAATGGAATTTTTGTTGATGCCCCTATGAGAAATACTTGATTCTTGATTGAAGTTGTCACCTCAATGAAGAATGATACTCTATTATATGAATAATGAAATGAATCCACACTAAGGTTCTCTACCACCAATGGAAATTAGAGAGTAGTTATAATTTTGTTTCCAATAGAGAAAATGAATTCTATAGAGGAATAAATAATTCCATAATGCTTTATCTATAATTCCACCATTGACTCCAAAAATAATTTCCCCTCATAAATCCTATAATTATTTCCCTTCATCATGACTTACTCAACTAAATAAAAATATCCTTCAAAAAAATAATGTCCATAACATATTATTAGTCACAAGAATCAACATTATTCATATTTATTGATAGAAAATCATTTTTTATTAAATATTTTATACAAAAAAGTTCTTCCCATGTCACCTATAAATACAACCAATTTCTAATCACATAAAATTTTACATATTTATAAAAAAATATACCTGAATATATTTAACAAGTATCTTATCCATTTTGGCCCTTTCTTTTCTTACATCAATAGAATCCTCTAAAATAATTTTAAAATATCAAAGGTAAGGTCACAAAGAAGAGTTAACTTAGCCTTATCCTAGCTATTGTGGTTCAATTTCTTTCTATCCTCTTATAAATATAATTTTTAATTATAATAACATGATATAAGGGTGATAATAATTATATAAATCAATTATAATGATCACATTTGGATCATTTTTTTATTCTTTAATTTTTTATAGTTATTCCAATCATGGTTGGTTTATAACACCTACATGAGAAATGTCATTTATATCACATAATTTAATGGTTATTTAAAAATACTATTTTAAGGTTAAAATAAAATAATGAATTAATTAATTTCATCATAAAGAATCTATAATGATAAAATTAATATCATAATGATTATATTAAACAATTTCAATATAGTCTATAAACACACTTAAATGAACATTTCATGAAATGTATTAATTTAATAAATTTTACTATAAGTATTATGAAAAAAATATGAACATGTTGGGCATATATAACCACATGTAAATTTCTCTTGTAAAATTCAAATTTAAAGGACACTTATACATTATACTGCCACAAATACCATAAGACTGATACAAATTTGAAACATGAAATGGACAACTATGGACAACACACATGAACTTACTATGTCTAATAAACAAAAAAAAGAAACATAAATTAATTATAATAAATTGAATGAAAATTAGTGGATAAAATTAAATAATGCAATATGATAGAGATTTCACTATGATGAGTTGGAATTTGAGGTAAGGGGTGTCTCTCACACTCACTCTCTTCACATGTGGTTTATCATCACTCTTAATAATTTAGTTTGTACTATGTTCTATATATATTATCTTTTGATATATTCAATTACGTTTTAAAATATTTTTGGTAGTATGCATTTCCCCTTATTACACTCTTAATGATTTGAACTTAATTCATTCCCTAAAAAGTAAGTAAAGGAACACATCTTGATTACTTTATTATTCTTTTCCATCATCTATGATATTTATATTATATACCACATTCTTCTATATAATAAATATTTCATCTATTAGATATCCATTATCATTACATACCTTATTCTTTTGGGAACTGACATGATCCTTTGTTGGTCGACACTTTGACTATGCAATTCTCAAGTAACACATTTATTTTTCATGGTGTATACTCTTTATTATTGATATGATAATTTTTTATATGGAACACATATTCATGTACATGTTATGTTGAGGTATATTGAACTATAATTATGCATCCCTACGATCAATTTGGAAATTCTTCTATCTCATAAGATGCTATGTATGGGGTACAGGAAGTAATACTGGCAAACTATGTTAGGATTTATTTGGAGTGAGCTTTGATTTATTATTATGATGACATGTTTTATATTTGTGAAATGTTCATAATAAATCTATATCCATATGTTACATTAAAATATTATTCCTAAAGTTCCTCACAGGATATGATTATGTGTTTCAAAAAACAATCTATTTATATCCCCTATTAATTATTCCTTTTATATTATATTTTTTTATTATCCCCAAGGTAGGATTATTAGCTCACCCTTTCTTTTGATGTATGACTTTTAGAAATTATGTAATTACCTATAATTTTATATATGTAGGTTCCCTTCAAAATATAAATATGTTTTGTATTTTGGAATATGGTATAGTATAAAACACATGTACAACATAATAAAAACCAATAATATTTTATTTCATAAATATAAAATGTTACATGTGGTGAATAAATATACTCTATAAAATTGAAAGTAGTGTAATGGTAAAATAAACAAACCAAATAATAAAACTAGAATTGGAAAATCTATATCATTTTTATCTTCTAAAAATATCACTGTCATGAACAAAATTTTAAAAAAGAAAACAAATGTTTAGAAAAATAACTAGCATCTTAAAAAAGATAGATAAAACAACCAGATAAAACCGAATGAATGATTAATACATGAAATATGAATAATTTAATGGAAGTATAAAACCAATGTCTACTATAATACTAACCCAACAATTTTGAATAGTAACATGGCCATTAGAAAAGGAAAATGACTTCTAAAAAATATTTAATATGGATAAAATATGTAAATGAAAATTTTAGATCCCAATAAAATAAGTATTAAAATTAGAAAACTCAAAGTAATGTATAAGTGAATTTTTAACAAATTTTACTTTACCATATTTTAAAAAATAATAATTTTTTTATTAAATATTAAAATTATCTAAGATATAAAATTATTTTGATAAAATAACTTTCAATTTTGAGATCAACGAATTAAAATTTTCTATGTGTTATTTTTTGATAATTTTTAAAAAACATGAATTTTTGATTGAATTGTAAAAATATAGTTTTTGAAGATATTGTTGTTTTATGATATTATATTGATGAAATAGAAATTTAATTATTCCTAGAGTTATTTTCTCAACCCAAAATTGATTTAATAACATAAATTATTCCTTTAAAAACACTAAAATCAATTTCCAAACCTAAAAAAGTAAATTCCAATGTCTAAAAAGATAATGAAAATCATAAAAAATTATTTTTATTCTTTAATTTGGTATAAAATAAAAAAATTCGTTTTTAAATGATTTGAAGTTCAAAAAATCATGTTATTTTATTTAAATTTGATTCATAATTTCAAATATGACCAATATTTCATGGTTTAATTGAGGAATAAATACCCTCTATCACCCCCCATTATAAATATCTTCTAAATCAAATAAAAATACCCAATATCTTCCAGATTCACACCTCTTAAGTATATGTAGAATCCTAGGGATGTTATGATGGCATAAAACACCAAGACTCCAAGATGTTAAGGTCTAATAAAAGAAGCAAATTCAAAGACAAGGTAACCCCTCACTTTTTCTTTTCACGTAACTTTTCTTATTCCATTATTAAATTATCAAACTCCTATATAAAATAACTCTCCTTAAGTTATTTAATTAGTTTATTAACATTGTATTAATGATATTAAGATACTGGATAAATTTTTTTTTACTATATGTATAGTATATGTATCTCTCTCCCTCGTTGAGACGTCTCATTAATAGTCGATTTCTTCTACTTATGAGGTTGTTGTAAATTATTTAATTATCATCGCCTTAATGGATGATTATCATAACATATTTATGATGTATAAATATTGAATATAATTTATTTTTAAACTTATTTTTATAATTTTACAAGGGAATAAATAAAAATGATTCGAAACTAGAAATTGATTCATAATAGGTTAATTCAAAGAAACATTTCATCAAAGCTTATCATATTTAAAAAAAGTTTATCAAATAAAATCAAATGATTATAATCCATCAATAATAACATGAATAAAAAATATTTATTTCAAGATTAATTCATTAATTAAAATTTATTTTTTATACAATATTTGTAAACATGAGGAAACAAAATGGGATTTAAGGTAAGATGATTCTCAAACCAAAAACTTATTTTGGGTTTATTATATATTTCTTTACCATTTCCTTATGTTACTTATAAAATCCATTATAAATGACATATTTTTTAATTTCACTTTTTATTTCTTATGGATATGAATGTATTCATTACATTAGGATTTATATAGACTTTGAAGATTTTGTTCAAGACTTTTTTCTCAAGATCTTTTATTGACATTTATTTGTAATATCCTGACTTTATCTAAAGGTATGAACCATTTAATTTCTAGTTTAATTCCTTACAATGGACCTATTAATGATTTCTAAGTGGTTAAAGTATGACTTAGGTGTGTATGAGGCTCATTCGAAGCTCGGAGCCCGAAATGTGAGAAAACAGAATGGGCCGCAAGATTTGTCTGCAACTGTAGGACCCATAGAACATGACCGTGGAGATGATTGCAGGTTTTGGATGGAGCCCAAACATATATTTTGTGCACGTTTAGTCAAACCATGCACCTATCCCTGTGAGTTGGCCCTTAATAGCAGTTAATAGCTCACATTTGGTGCACGGTTTAGCCAAATTGTGCAGCCAAACTGTGTATAGTGTATTTTGTGGGTGAAATTAATTTTCTACCCTTAATGAATGTTTTAACCCACCTTTTTATTTCCCCCTATTCTTCTAGTGGGATTTTCCTCCCTTCTCTACATGTGGATCTCCTCCTCTCCATTCCATAGGTTTTTTGATACCTCCCTCAAACAAAGTCTGATTACTTTGTCATGGGAAGAAATGGAAGTTCCTCTATATTCTCTTTCTTCTCCATGCATCTATTTCTAGTTTCCTATTCCATCTGTTTCACTATTTTGGTGCCTTATATTTTTCCCTATTTTTAAGTATTTTTAAAAATACTCTGATTTCTTCTATTCTTGGTTGAATCAAGGCCAGATAATGGATGAGTAGAGTGCTACTAGGTTAATTTTGGAGAGTATATTCCTTTTTCTCTCATTTTGTCGCATATTAGTTTATGCATTGTTGTGCCGCATGCTAAAGCCTTTCGGTGGGGTTTCCAAATTATTTAATAAATTAATCCAGGGGTATCCTTATGTCATTAGTGACCATAGATTGCAAATAAATACATATGCAGGGTGTTAGCCTTGCCTTTGTCAACCTCTTTGTGTATTCTCTCATTGAATGGGCCTTTTTCCTCTTTTTCTATAAATTGTGAACAAATATTGTGTGTTATTCTTGCTTTAATTAAAGGATTTAAATTATAAATTGAGTTAATATGAATTCTGAACCATGAGTCAACCCTTACACTGGATGCCACGTACCATATATTTAATTCTCATGCTTTATGTTACGCATTGGATTCCCCATTCCATACTTTTAATTTTTATTTTAAGTTAGTTGAATGATTTTATTTATTTCATGTTATGTTCATTGTGATCAATGCCAAATTTTGTTTTATTTTTTCCTTGTGCCACAATTAATTGTCTTGGATTCAGTGTTATTCCTAGGTAATATTGTTAAATTTGATATTGAAATGTCGATGATGACATGTAATTATTTAAATGTTATGGATTTTGGATTATGCCTCATGATCATTCTTTTCATTTATACATGATATTCCTTGTGATTTCCATATAAATTTTACCAATGTTGTTTGGATTAGTTATATTGATTGATCTGATGGTGGGCATGTTATATTCAGATGATTTTTTATTTGCATGTAATAACAAATATATGCCTTTTCTTATGATATACCTTGTTTTATATGGATCACTTACTATGGTTCAGGAGAGAACATGGGTCCTGATTTAAGGATTTCATGGGTGTACTCATCATTCTTGGTTAGTTACTACTCAACGCACTGGGATTGATACTTTGGATTTCCAAGTATAGTATCTTTAGGTGTATTTTACTTATACTAATGAGTGACACCAGTTCTCTAGAGGAGAAACTAAGGATGGATCCATTGGAAAGATGGTTATGTTATTCCATGGGTAACACCTAGTCCCCTAAATGAGATACTTGGTATGGACTTATATTCACTGTATAATGAGTTATACAAGGGACGTTGTATGGGTTTTCTTCAACAAAATTGATGACATTGGTTATATTGGATGTTTTGTAGTGACACTTGGGATTCTATTTAGATCTCTTGGGATGGGTTCAAACACCACAATGGAAATTTATGGATTATTTGATTTTCACTTTTCATATGTGATGCATCTTTTTTAATTATCATTATTTTCATGAGAACTTGTATGATGACATGTAAATTAGAAACCAAGATAAAGAAAAATCTTGGGTGTTTCCATTCTTGGGTGGCCTTGTTTTGTTTGGACCTTCTATACATATTACTCCATGCATAGGTACTCAATTATAGACATCTGGCTAAGGCCGAAGTAGGTGGTATAGGTTGGGTTCCCACTTAGGGACCCAGACCGAGGTGGTTACTTTTTATTTGGTTATTGATCTAATTTTACTTAGTCTAACACTTTTTCATTTACTTATTTCATGAAATGGATCAGTCTAGACCCTATAGGTTTGGGCCTACTAATATTATATATCACACCCTACTCGGGTTCCATTTGGTACCTGAGTAGACTTTATGATCATAGGTATGGATAAAGGGAAGTGTGATGCTTCTGATTCTTGATTGATTTTCTGAATTAGGTTGGATTTTGTGGCTAAGTACCAAACCTATGCTCGAGATGTTGTTGTAATTTTTTTTGGGTTTTTTCTTTTTTTGTATAACATTGAGTATATACTTTGTATCCCTTGTTCATTTAAACTCCCATTCTTGTATAGACTCGTGACATGTCATTATCATCATTGTAACCATTACTGATATTATTCTTCCACCATTTGTTTATTTATTCTATATTTCATTCTTATTTCTAATTGTTTTTTGTTATTATTTGTTTCTATTTATGCTTATACCATTTATTATTTCTTATTTACCATTGTTTATACTCTGATCTATAAGGTCATAATCTCCCCATGGACACACCCAAGGCTCAAACTGCTAGTGGACAGCCTCTAACATTCAGGGAGATGTGATGGAGGTCCTATAGACACCATCTCAGGGCACTGGTGAGTGGAATCCAGGGTTAGACGCTATAAAGTGGTATCAAAGGACTTTTTCCTTTTTTCTTACTATTTGGGTTTAGACTGAAGACTAGGAAATTGGAATTTGGAATTGACTATGTGCTTGGACGTAGCTAACTCATGTATAGGGAAAACCCAAATTACCTAGGATAAGAAATTATAGTTATTGGTTATGATATTTAAAATTTGATATGACATAACCATTGTGTGATGAACTTGTTTAGTGATGTTATTGTTATTAGTATTATTGAAATGATGACTTATATTTTTTCAGCTCGATGAAATGGGAGAATATTAAAATCATGCATCATGTTGGGCACTGTATTATTAAATGCCATGCATTATGACATGTCATGTCTACTTTCAGCATGCATTTCTTGTTTTTCATGTGATTTTTGGTTGTTCATTTATTATTGTGCCTTGTAGTGCCTATTTTTTTATAGTTACAAAATTTTTCCAACCCATCATGTAAGAACATGATATAATTTGTATTATGTGGATGCCCAATTTCAATTTATAAGGTTTATGGGCCCTTATAAATTGCAATGGTGATCCACATAATTCATCCAAATGAAAATGGGATTAAATGTGAAAAGGAATTAAAATGAAGACCACCTTTAAAATGAAATATTTCTTAAATATTAGAAATGTGAGACCTGGACCCTTACCTTAGCAATGGGTTGTAGGTTGTGTATTTTGTGATCCTTCTAAGGTATTTTTTCTTCTTATCTAAGCCAAGCTCTAGGAGAGGGATTTCAGTTGTGTTATACATATAGGTATTCTTTTCAACTACCCTTATTATTGACTTATTTATCTATTTTCCTTATCTGTTATAAATTCTATATAACGAGTGCACTTGGAAATTATAAAGTTATGTCACTGTGATGTCATCATGTTGTATTCCAATAGAGTGGTGATAAGAACACTCTAGATGTGGTGGTCCATGAGACACCTGTAGTACCTCTTGTGGTTCCACATGAGCCGAATCCAACTAATCATCTTCCAATGGGCATCAAATCTCATTTTCTTTATAGTTTCCTACAGTTTGTGCAGTCTATTTAGGGTGCTCCCTGGCCTACCCTGACTATGGAAGAGCTAAATTGGGACTTCCAGTAGCAGCATCCTCCCACCTTCTCATAGGATGGAGGACATAATTTTGCATAGTCATGGTTAGAAGCCTTGGGTTCTAACTTCAACCATATTAATATGCCTCCATAGTGAAGGGTCAAGATCACTACCTATATGTTGCATGACTCCACCAAGCTTTGGTGGGACATTATATATTAGTCATAGCATTACCAAGGTATGTTCTGGGTCGACTTACAGATAGATTTATATGATCACTTATTTCTGTTGACTCTAAGAGTGGATCATTCCAAGGATTTCATGCACCTTTAGAAAGGATCTATGATTTTACTTCAGTATTTTGATCTCTTTACCGAGATCCAGCATTTCAATCCTTATCTAACCAATGATGATTTGATGATTGTGAGGTGTTTTGAGGGTAGTCTTGGGCATGATGTATGCTCAAAAGTGAATGCCTTATGTTTGACTACCATGAAATATATAATTAAATAGGCCCTAATTATCGAATTCAATCTCAGAGAAGATGGCAATGTGAGTCAAGGTGGTTCAGTTCTGAGATAGTGTGACAGTTTTTCTGGTTGTAGAAATCATTGTTTCGAAGGTGGACGTGGGGGTAGTGCCAGCCAGGTAACACGTACTTACAGCTCTATAGTGTTTCACCAGTGTGGTAGTCTATTGTATAAGAATCCCCATTTTATGAGGAACATGATCGAATGTCAGTCTTGCAGTAGGATGGGTCATCTTCAGTGCTTATGTCGTTCTTTTCCTCCAGCATCTAGTGGCAGGTGATCTATACTAGAACCTCTATCAGGTACAGGATCTGTGACTCCACATCATGATGGTATTTTATCTTCCATTGATTGGTCAGTATGATTTGGTAATGGTCATAGATGAGGTAATCATGCCCCATAGCTTCAACAGCAACAGAGTGGATATGCTTAGGCTATTCAGGGAGCATCTCCGAGCTGAGGATCAGGCTATATTTATGTAGTGCAACCAATTCCAGAGAAGTAGATTCTAGGTTCATCTACTATTAGAGTTACTATTCTAGTATCCAAAACCTTAGTTTTTTTCTTTTTGATAAAGGTGCATCGTTCTCTTTTATATTTTCTATTTTTGTGGAAATTTTTTGCCTCGAAATCAAGTAATTTTATGGCGTCATGTCTCTCAAAACTCTGTTGGGGGTTAGAACAGAGGGTATGTTCCAGTGTTAGGAGTTACCCTTGAGATAGGTGGGCGTCATTTCATCTAAAGTTTTTTTCATCGAGATAACTGGCTTTGACATCATTCTCTGTATGGGTTGTCTTGTGCCTTATCGTGCCCAAGTGGATTGCTATCACTGCCGAGTGTATTTTACATCACTCTATGGAAACATATATGTACACAAGGGTGATTGGGATATCCAGGTATATCAAGGTGCACCCAAGAAAACTATACTTCGTAGAGTGACAAATCAGTTAGCGGGTCTCTTTATGAGGGATCAGGGAATAAAATTAGTAAAATTCCATCTTATGGTGGATTGTTTCAGGGACGTCTTCCCTGATGATTTTTTTGGATAACCTCTTAAGAGAGAGGTCAAGTTCACTATTGAGCTAGTTATAGGAGTAGAACCAATGTCCATTCCTCCTTATAGGATGATACCTATAGATCTCCAGGATATCAAGAAGCAACTTGAAGATATATAGGTGAAGGGTTTTATCTGACCCAACACATCGCCATGGGGTTTACTGGTCCTTTTCACCAATACAACAGATGGTACCCTTAGATTGTGTATAGATTATATATGGTTCCATCAGTTTATAGTGAATAATTTTTATTGTAACATCCTAATTTTAAAAAAAACACACAATGTTTGATAGCGTACATGATACGCCAGATCGAGCTTAAACAAACAACTAAATATTATTATTTAGTACCGTAGTTATCACTAGCCATTAGAATGGAGGGAATGAATAGTGTAAACTAAATTTTGAAAATATTGTTTACACGTGTTTATATAATGATTCATTGGTTACCATGTTAACTTGAAATGAAACTAAAAACCAATCAAATATAAAAGATGTATTTTTATGAAAAACTATTTAAATGTGAATAATTAGGTTTATAAAATAATAAAATCACTCATTTTTTATTATATTAATGAAATATTAATTCAATATAACATTTAAAATTTATATTATGTATTTTATGTGCATTATATAAGAACAAATACAATTTTATGGATAAAATGAGTGTTTTTCTAAAAATACAGTTTTACCGGCTTTTAATTGAAAACCCATTTTAAATATAGTTTTTAATATAATTATATGTTATATATGACAAAATAAAATTATTATTTGTACTTAGTATATAAAAATTCAGTTTTGATAAATTTTTGATATTTTTCTGAGTAAATTCATGTTTTAATGAATTGTGAAAAATACTGCATTTTAATTCAAAACTGTCTTTTCATCTAATTAATTT
This sequence comes from Viscum album, assembly GCA_963277665.1. Lineage (NCBI taxonomy): Eukaryota > Viridiplantae > Streptophyta > Magnoliopsida > Santalales > Viscaceae > Viscum > Viscum album. The sequence goes on along the minus strand of CAUJRU010000301.1, from coordinate 931,879 downwards.
ATATTGTTAGATTATCATTTTACCTAGTTTTAAGATATAATTAGGTTAATTTTTTATCATTTAATATAATTTAGTTCATTTTATTCTTTTTCAAATTAAAATTATATAGAAAAACAATGTGAACTTTTGAAAGTTTTACTTAAAAAAAACTTGTTTTCTTATTCCCTCAATGAGTCTAATTTTGAATTAATTTCTACAAATTATTTATTTTGAATTTGAAAAAAAGGAATCCATATTTTAAATTTTAAGTATAAAATTATATAAATAGGTCCATTTCATTTTTGAATATTATGAATAGTAACTTTTGTAATAAATTTTATTACAACAGGTAAAGGTAAATCGGGTAATTAAAGGTATAAATAATATTATCATAATATAAAAATACCATAAAATTTTTCCTAATTTAATTGAATGAGTTTATTACAACCATGATCATCCTTTTTTCTATTTTAGGACCACTTGGAGCCACTGGGATGACTTTAATGCATTTATAATATTATATTCAACGAATAGTCATTTTTTATTACACTTTTGATTTAAAAAAGTAAATTATTTTAATATATAGTTATACAAGGGATATCTTAAAATATAAATAGTATTTATAAATTATAATATTATTACATATATCATGGTAATTTATTTATAATTTTTATGAATTAAATAATTAAATTTAATTGTGACACAAAGATGATATAGTGATAGATTTATTAAAGAAAGAATCAAATAAATGATGTTAATAACATTAAAACAAAAATAATTTTAAATATTTTATTCTATAAAAAATATTTATGGATGAATATGACATGTTTTCATAGATTTCATGTAGTTTTTTAAAAGGAATAAAGTTTTTATGGTTTTTAAAAATGTTAATAGATGAATAGTGTCAAAATTGATATTATTCATAACTTAAAATATAAAATATTTAATTAAATGATATTAAATTTTAAAAAAACTAATATTCAAACAAAAAGTTTATATAAGTATAAAAATATCATTAATAACGCATTAATTGGTCATTTGGCATGATTTTGTTATCAGTTTAACCCTTAAAGTGTAAATTACTTAATAAAATTGTAAGAGTTAAAAGGGGTTAAAACAAAAAGATAAGGATTAAAATATATTAAAAACTTGTCAAATTTTAATTTGATGATTATTTTTCGACCCAAAATCATCATATATTATAATTAATTCAGTTTGGGACCATTTAGAATCAAAATAGAATTTATATTAATTTAATAATTTTTATAATTCCAAGGGTACCCTTCCCCTCCCCTATAAAAAGGAACTCATTCCTCTACTTTACTCACACTTCCAAAACCTTTTTATTCCTCCTCTATCAACTAAAACCCCTTAATATAATCCCAAAAACGTTATTTAGTACTTATATTAGTAATAAAACTCTTTCATAGAGATGTTAAGGTGATAAGAAAGGTGATCATCTGAAGGAAATGTAATGTTTTTATTCAAGTGTTTCTGTTTTATTTCTTCTTCCACTACCTTCAAATCTTCTTGACCCATGGTGAAATAATAAATACAGTACCAGAAATAAAATGATATTTTATTATAATAATATCATCACGTAAATCCATCTCCACTTCCATTAAATGGGAAAGGAATTAATCGTTCGTGCATAAGTGTGAATTATCACCTCTACGAACCGATATGTTTCGTTTTCCATAATAATCTCCCAAGACTGGTCATAATGATAGAATTAATGTTTTTATATTATTTTAATGAAATATTTATCATTATAAGATAATATTATATCAATTATTTTCGTACTTTCCATGCACATAAAAATGATAACTTCATTTGTGCGAATGTGTGAACTATCTCCTCCACGAGGTAATGTGAATCATTTTTATTCACCACATCACTTGTATGATATGTATATATAAGTATATTTAAATGATTATTATTATTTTAATTGTATTATGATCATTTTTTAAAGATAAAATAATAATTACCCTATTTCCATAATGATCAATGAAAAATGGAAATGTTACTCATGCGTACGTACGACCTATCGTCTCCATGATTATTGCGTTGTTCATTTTTCATAACATAAAAAAATGGTTTGATTTAAAAAGTATAATTGATGTATAAAAGTTATTATTATTTCATGAATTTTATTTTGGAGATGATATACTTATGACCACATGGACTATTGATATTATACCATGTTCATTTTCAACTCAAGTACCGAATATCGACCGAACATCCAATATGAACTTAAATAATTATGTTATTTTTATAACATGGTAATAAGTGATATAAAAGGAATAGTAAACTTGAAAAAGGTCCTCAAGAAAGTATAAATTAACCTATTTTTATTATTCAAGAATATAAATATTTTACATGACGATTCGGACTCAAGGTAAGGGACTTCGTCACAATCTCCTTTAATTGAGGCATATTTTGATAATATACACTATATTTTATACAGTGTATGATCAACCCCTTTGAATTTTAATTTCATTCAAAAGTTTTCAAAAGAAATATTTTTATGTGAAGCATATTACTAAATTATATAATGAATATTTTTTAACATATATGGCGACAACGACATTTCTTCCATTATGACCATTATTTGGTATTTGGCTTCCTATACAAGCCGTAATGTTTTTAAAAGAAAAATAAATATCATTTTCCCTTTTCAGGTATTTTGGTATTGAAAATTTTTCTGATAATGGATTGATTATATCAGTATCTTGAAAATATATCTTTAGATTTAAATTTGTAAATGTTATTTTTATTTTATTCTTGTTTTTTGTTTTATTATTATGTTAAGGTTATTGGGTATTTCTTATGTATATGGGTGGTTTCATGATAAACCAATGGTGGGTGAGCCCATAATAGCTCTATAATTCATTTGGTAATGATACAGGGTTAATTGGTTGGGTTTTGCCTAAGAGATTTAGGGAATATACATTGATGGGTATTCCAAACTTCACCATAAAGGTTACTCCCTATATAGTTGTGAAATCTATAATGTAAGTAAGATATGGATTCCAAAATTTACCTTTATGATTTATGATTTTTATGAGTTTTATAGGAATATTATTATTTCATGATTTATGTTATGGTTTTATGTTTTATAGGAGAAAAGTATAATTTTTTGATAATGTTTTCATGAGTTTAAAATATTCATGGACTAACGGTTTCTTTCCTTCTTTTATACCCCTTACTAAGATTTTTGTACTCATCCCAAGTTTTAAAATGTTTTTCATAGGTCTTAATATTTTTAAGGAAAAAGAGTATATTGTGATGAATGTATCGAAGATGTGTCTTGAAAATATATCATGTTTTATTTTTAAAAGGGTTTCTTTTAAAAAATCGATACTGTTTGGAAGTTTCCACTTTATATTCTTAAGGTATTTTTATGTATGAGTTATGGCCTAATTATCTAAATCTATAAACTAGAATAGATCCCCAATGTAAAATAAAGTCAAATTATTAACTTAAATCTATATTATGTAATGTTTTAGGATGGGTCCTTATATTTGGTATCATATGATGGTTTAGATAACTTTTAAGATTAGGATTTTGTCTTAAGAGTTGGGTATATCATCATGGGTTTATAATTTTAAGGTTTATCATAATTTCAATGTCTAAGAAATCCATTTTTAGGCTTTATGTTCTAAAATTTTAAGGTGATTAATATTATTTTTGGAGAGTTTTATATTTTATTTAATTATGTGGTATTATATTTTGGGATGCAAAATGAAATGCATGAGATAAACTTTGAGGTTAAAATATTTTATGGTTAATTTTGTGGATTTTAACTCATTTTTAGAATTTTATAATAATTACATAGTTTTAGAAAAAGGACAACCCGAGGGAATAGTGACAACCTATCACGTTGGATAAGGACATAGGAATCGAACCCAGAACCGAAATGAGACAAGCCTTTTTCACCTAACACTAGCCTATGTGAAGTATCTGGTTAGTATGAATTTTTCTTTTTAGTTAAACGAGTTGATGAAATAATAATAAGTTGATTTTGGGAAATTAAGTTTTATCAAAAGGATATCCTTGGTATTGAAAAATGATTTGGTGATTAAGTGATAAATGTTATTTTGGAAGACATTCCCTATTTTGGGAACAATATATGATTAAGGTAAATTGAATAATATGGGATTTTAATTGAGGATTAGTGGTTGAATTATATTTTTAAATAATCTATGGTTTCATTTTTGGAATTATATGGAATTATGTTATTTATGGAAATGATTAAATATGTGATTAGGTTAATTACTTTTTGGTATGAGACATTAATAGTGATTTATGTTATTTGTAGAAAAATACTAAAATTTATATTGGAAGATTATGTGATCAACTCCTTTTGAATTTTTTGTTTCAATCATAGTTTGTATTATTTTTATGGATTTTAAGAATAGTTATTTGTTGAATGGTATATTTGGAACTTGGGGTATTACTGTTGAATTTTGGAGATTAAAAGTAGTCTTTCTTATTATAAAGGATTATTCTTTTTGGGGAATTATCTTATCTTATCTTAACCATTTAGTTTTTGGTTACTGTTTTGCAATAAGAGAAATATATTTTTAATATTTTGTGCATTATGATATTCCATAGATTTTGATTCATCTTGAATACTCATCATTTAGAGAAAAATATGAGTTTGTGGTAGAAATTTATTAAAGGGTGAAACTCTACTTATCAAGTAAGTATGTTTCTTTATGTTCTTATTGAAATAAGTAAATGAATTCCTCAACTTTATGAAAATTATCTTAAAACAAAAAAAATTGTATTTAATTTTCCTTTGATGAAGTCAAAGACCATTTAACCCATCATAAATTTATAGCATTGTGATTGTTAAATTTTTCCTGAAAATTTTTTCTATCACTCTCTATCAGAACATGATGGTTAATTTTAATTACATATCCATGTTTTCCATCATGGAATCCTAATATGTGTTATATCAGGTGACCTTCATTCTATCCTTTCTTTCTTTTAAAGTGGGAGTTTTATTAATATTTTTTTTAATCTGGGAATGCAGTAAAGGTATTTTCAAAATTCATACCTTATTTAAAAACCTAAAATTCAAATTATGAGGACACAGTTTTAAAAATAGTGGGAGAATGTAACATACCATGTTTTCAAAAGGAAACACAATGTTCAATAGCGTGCATGATATGCCACATCGAGCTTAAACGAACAACTAAATATTACTATTTAGTATTTTAGTTATCACCTAGACATTAGAATGAAGGTAATGAATAGTGTTTACTAAAATTTGACAATATTTCATACACATGTTTATATAACAATTCATTTGTTACCTAATTAACTTGAAATTAAACTAAAAACCAATCGAATATAAAGGCTTTATTTTTATGAAAAACTATTTAAATATGAATAATTATGTTTATAAAATAATAATATCACTATTTTTGGATTATATTAATGAAATAATAATTCAATATAATATTTAAAATTCATCTTATGTTTTTTCTATACATTATATAAAAACAAATACAATTTTACAGATAAAATGAGTGTTTTTATAAAAATATAGTTTTATCTCCTTTTGATGGAAAACCCAATTTAAATATATTTTTTGACACATTTATATATTATTTTTGACAAAATAAACCTATTTTATGGAATCAGGATATCAAAAATTTAGTTTGGATATATTTTTGGTATTTTTCTGATTAAATTCAAATTTTAATGAATAGAGAAAAATTCTGCATTTTAATTCAAAACATTCTTTCCATTGAATTTATTTATATGGATAGATTGTCCTTTTACACGGTTTTAATTTGTCATTAGCTTAATTTTTTATCATTTAATCCAATTTATTTCATTGTATGCGTTTTCAAATTAAAATTAATTAGAAAAACTATGTGAACTTTTGAATGTTTTACTTAAAAAGCTCATTTTCTTATTCCATCAAAGTGATTAATTTTTAATTAATTTCTACCAATTATATGTTTTTGATTTATAAAAATGAATTCCATAATTGAAATAATACATTTCAAATTATATAAATAGGCCCCTTTTATTTTTAGACATTATGAATAGTAACTTTAGTAAAAAAAATTATTACCATGGTTAAAGGAAAATCGAATAATTAAAGGAAAAAATAATATTATAATAATATAAAACTACCCTAACACTTGTCCTAATTAAATTTAATGAGTTTATTAAGACCATGATAATCCTTGGATCAATTTTAGGACCACTTGGAGCCACTTGGATGACTTTAATGAATTTATAATATTATATTCAAGGAATATCCATTTTTGTTACACTTTTGTTTTTAAAAAGTGAAGTATTTTAATATGAAGTTATAAAGGGGATATATTAAACTATAAATATTATTTTTAAATATAAAATTATTACATATATCATGGCAATTTATTTATAATTTTTAGGAATTAAATATTTAAATTTAATTGTGACACAAAGATGATGTAGTAATAGATTTATTAAAGAAAGAATCAAATAAATGATATTAATAATATTAAAATAAATATAATTAGATATATTTAATGCCATACAATAATTTTCTAGATTAATATGACATGTTATTATTGAGGTAATGTAGTTTTTTTAAGTAATAAAGTTGTTATGATTTTTTTAAAAAGTCAAGTGATGAATAGTTTCAAAATTGACATCATTCATAACTTAAAATATAAAATATTTAATTAAATAACATAAATTTTTGAAAAATATAATATTTATCCAAAAAGTTTATATAATTCTAAAAATTTTATTAATGACTATTTCATTACTCTTTTTTAAATATTTTCTAATTATTTTAACCCTCAAAGTGTAAATTACTTAACAAAATGATAAGAGTTAAAAGGGGTTAAAACAAAAATATAATAATTAAAAAATATTCAAAACATGTTAAATTTTAATTGGATAATTATAATTAAACCAAAAAAAATTATTATATTCTAAATAAATCCATTTGGGACCATTTGGAATTGAAATTTAATTTATATTAATTTAATACTTTTAATAATTCCAAGGGTTCCCCTCCCCTCTCCTATAAAAAGGAACTCATTCCTCTCAATTACTCACACATCGAAAACCTTTTGGTTCAAAAAATATCTACCCAAGACCCTTATTATAATCCATCCCCACATTATTGAGTTATTTTATTAGGCATAACACCCTTCTTAAAAGTTTTAAAGTGTTAAGAAAGGTGATCATCTGAAGGAATGGTAATGTTTTTATTTAAGTGTTTCTATTTTATTTCTTCTTCCAAGAACTTCAAATATTCTTCACCCAGGATAAAATAATAACTCTAGTATCCTCAATATACTGATATATTATTATGTTAATATATTCACCTAAATCCATATCCATTTCTGTTAAATGGGAATGGAATTAATCATTCATCCATACGTGTAAACTATCACCTCCACAAACCGATATAATTTGTTTTCTATAACCATCTCTCAAGATTGGTAATAATGTTGGAATTATTATTTTTATATTATTTTCATGAAATATTTATCATTATAATAGAATAATATATCAATTATGTTCTTAATTTTCATGCACATAAAAATGATAACGTCGTTCGGGTGTACATGTGAACAATCACCTCCACGAAGTGATGTGAATCATTTTTATTCACCACATAACATGTATGATATATATATATATAAGTATATTTAAATTATTATTATGAAGTTAATTATATTATTATCATTTTGTAAATATAAGATAATAATTACCTTATTTCCATAATGATCATTGAAAAATGTAAATGTTACTCATGCGTACGTTCGCCCTACCGTCTCCATGATTATAACATTGTTCATTTTTTCTACCATAAATAAATGGTTTGATTTATAAATTATAATTTATGGAAAAAATTATTATTGCTTCATGAATGTTATTTTGGGGATGATGGATTTATTACCATATAGACTATTGATATCATACCAAGTTCATTTTCGACTCAAGTACCGAATATCGAAAGAACAAATGATATGAAATTAAATAATTATGTAATTTTTATAACATGGTAATAAATGATATAAAAGGAATAATAAAATTTAAAAACCTTCTAAATCATGTATAAATTAAACTCAGTTTATTATTTAGGAATATAAATATTTTATGTGATGAGTTGGGCTCACGGTAAGGGACTTCGTCTCAATATCCTTTCATTGAGGAATATTTTTATAATATACACCAATTTATTTTATAAGATGTATAATCAAACCATTTTAATTTTAATTTCATTTAATGGTTATCAAAAGGAATATTTTATAAGAATTGTTTTAATAAATTACAAAAGGGATGTTTTTTTAACGTATACAGTGACAATGAAATTTCCACCACCATGACCATTATTTGGTATTTGGATTCCTCTAAAAGACTTAATATTTTTAAAATAAAAATAAATACCATTTTTTTTAGGTACTTTGGTATTGAAAATGGTTTTGAGAATGGATTGATTATATCAATATCTTGAAATGATATCTTGTGATTTCAATTTGGAAATTTTATTTTTCTTTTATGATTGTTTTATGTGTTATGATTGTGTTAAGGTTATTGGGCATTGTTTATATATACAGGTGGTTCCATCATAAACTAAGGGCCAGCGAGCCCAATATATCTCTCCAATGGATTGGTTAATGAGATGGAGTAAATCAGTTGGGTTTCTCCTAAGAGATTTAGAGAATATAGTGTGATGGGTATTCCAAAAGTAACCATGAAGGCTAATCCCTATGTGGTTGTGAAAACTAAAATTTATGTATGATATAGATTCCACAATTTATCTTTTTGATTTATGATTTCTATGCGTTTTATATGAATCTTATGATTTCATGAGGTAAGCTAAAGGGTTTATATTTTAAGGGTGAAAATTATTATTTTGTGAAAATGTTTTCATGAGTTTAAAATATGCATGGACTAATGGTTTCTTTCCTGCTTTTATGACCCTTTTTGAGCATTTTCTACTCATCCCAAGTTTTAAAATTTTTTTCATAGGTCTTAATATTATTAAAGAAAAATAAGATGTTTTGATGAAAGTATCAAAAAAAATTCCTGAAAAGATATCATGATTTATTTTTAAAATGGTTTCTTTTAAAAAATGAATACTGTTTGGAAGTGTCCTCTTTGTATTCTTAAGGTTTTTTTTATGTATGATTTATGGCCTAATATTCTAAATTTATAAACCTGAAAAGATCCTCAATGTCAAATAAAGTAAAATTATTGACTTAACTCTAGATTATGTGATGTTTAAGGGTGGGTCCTTATAGTTATCTTGTGCCTCACATCGACGACCTCTTTAACCTGCTCCAAGGAGTTACTATTTTCTCTAAGATTTATTTGAGATTAGTCTATCATTAGGTGTATGTGAGACCATCAGACATACCACATACAACGTTCCAGATCAATTATGGCTTGTACAAGTATTTGGTTATGTCATTTGGTGTGACGAACATACCGGAAGTCTTTATAGTTATGATGAATAGAGATTTACATTTCTATCTTGATCCCTTCATGGTATTCCTTGTACACAACATCTTAGTGTACACCAACACAAGACACAACCATGCCGATCATCTTGAGATCATGTTGAGTACACTAATAAAGAACCAACTATTTGTAAATCTTATCAAATTTTACTTTTAGATCAGTAAGTTTCACTTCTTGGGTCTCATTATATCTAAGGAAGGTGTATAAGTCGACCCAGATAAGGTGAGTATTGTGTTTTCTTGGGATAATCCTAATAATGTGTTTGATATATGTAATTTATTAGGGCTAGATAGATATTATAGGTAGTTCATTCTGGAATTATCCATCTTAGTAGCACCACTTATGGCCCTAGCTAAGAAGGGTCTGAAGTTATTATATTCTAAAACTTATGAGATGGATTTTTAGGAGTTAAAGGGAAGAGTCACCTCAGTGTTGATTCAGATTTTACCTAATCCATGTAAAAGTAATACGGTTAACTATGACACATTAGGAATCAGACTGGGTAAAGTTATGATATAAGGTGATAGATTTGTGGCGTATGGATCTCACCAATTCAGTCCTCGTGAGAGGAACTATCCTACGCATGATCTCGAGCTAGAAACAGTGGTTCATGCTTTGTGATTTTGAAGGCACTATCTATTTGGAGAGTGATTTTTTGTTTACATGGATCATAAAAGTTTCAAATATATCTCCACTCAACAGGACATGAACCTCAGGTAGTGCAGGTGGGTGGAATACCTACAGTCCTTTAACTTTGAGATTGCTTATACACTTAGAAAAGGTTAATTTCGTCGCTAATTCCTTGAGCTGGAAGACTTAGACACAAGTCTTCCAAGCAGCTAGCAGTGAGTAGAAAATGATAGCTATGTTTTCTAAGTCTCATCTGGAGGTTCAGGAACATTATGGGAAGATAATATTAATATCTATGTTAGTGAAATCCTATCTTATGGAATGGGTTTAGATGCATCAGTTATCAGATCTCGAGGGACTCATTTGGAGGGAGAGCATCATAGGAGAGAACCCACCTCCTATTTGGGTTGTTTATGGAAGTGATACCCTACTCTATCATGGGCCTATTTGTGTGCCTTATGATATATGGGAAGAGATTATGAGGTAATCACATGCCTCTATTTGGGTAGTTCATCTTGGCCTTACCAAGATGTAAAAAGATATACATCTTCAGTATTGGTTTCCAAGCATAAATAGACATATTGTAGGCTTTATCACTTGGTGATCCACCTGTCAACAGGTGAAGGTAGAGCACCAACGACCTGCTAGAATTTTACAACCTCTCTACATTCATGAGTGGAAATGGAATGAAGTCACCATGGATTTAGTGATGGGATTTCTAAGATCTTATCGAGGAAAAGATGTAGTGAGGGTGATCTTCAATAGGCTAACTAATATCATGAACTTCTTAATGATCTGGGAGTCCTTCTCTATTGATGAGTTTGTAAGGATTTATATCTGAGAGATAGTGCGACTTCATAGTGTTCTATATTCTATCATATCAGATTGAGATACCTAGTTCACATCACAGTTTTGGAAAGGATTGCATAATCCATAGGGTTCCTTGGTTCTCTTAAGCACTGCATATCACCCTCAAACTGACGGGCAGTCTAAGCATACTATACGAGTGTTAGATGATATGTTACGTGCATGTATCCTTGATTTTGGAGGTTCCTAGGAGAGTCATATTCCTATGGATAATTTTTTCTATAATAACATATTTTAAGAAATAATTTGTATGGCTCTATATGAGGATCTCTATAGTAAATCATGTTGTTCACCTCTTGCTGGATTGAGGTAGGTGAGGCAGCTCTACTGGGTCCTCTTCTCATTTTGGAGACTTAAGAGCAAGTCCGGATGATTCAGTAGTGTATGGATATAGCTCAGTCCAGGCATAAGTCTTATACTAATCATTGTTAGACCTCTAGAATTCGAGGTGATATATTAGGTCTTTCTGCATGTATCACCTAGATTGGGCCAGAGACGAATCAGGAGATAGGGAAATTTATCGCTGAGATATGTCGGGTCTTTTGAGATAGTAGAGAGAGTCAGGCTGGTAGCTTATCAGTTGTAGTTTCCTCAGAGGTACAATGTCATGCATGATGTATTCCATGTGTATCATCTTTGATAGTATCATCTAGACCCATATCATTCCTTCAAAACCAACGATATCGATCTAGAGACATATGTGTCCTTTTAGGAGCATCATATACATATCATTGATCGTAGCATGAAGGTTCTCTAAGGAAGGTCAGTTCCTCTGGTTCAGGTGCTATGGTTGCACGGATGTGCTTAGGATGAAACCTGGGAGTGGGAGTCCTATGTACATGCATAGTGGCTATAGATTTTCTTAAAATACATTCTACCACCTTCATAATGGAAACAAAATGATAAGTTGTTTTAAGGAGGATAGGTTGTAACATACTGTCTTTATCTAGAGGTATGAACTATTTAATTTTTGGTTTAACTCTTTAAAAATATCTGGTAATCATGCCTAAGTGATTAAAGGAGGTCTTGGGTGTGTCTAGGGCTCGTTCAAATCCGGAATCCTGAAATGGGAGAAAATAGACTAGGTCGCACGGTTTGTCTAAAACTATGAAAACCATGGAACATGGCCATGCGACTGATTGTAGGTTTTGGAAAGAGACCAAACACACAATTTTTTCATGGTTAGTCAAACATTGTGCCTAACCATGTGAGGTTCCCCATATAGTAGTGAATGGCACATGATTGTCACATAGTTTGGCAAAATTTTGAATCTTCACGGTGTATTTTTTTGGGTGAAATTACTTTTGTACCCTTAATAAATGTTCTAACCCACCTTTTTCTTTCCCCATCTTCTTCCAGTAGGATTTTCCTCCTTTCTCTATGCATGGAGCTCTCCTCCCCACCCCCTAGGTTTTATGCTACCTCCCTCAAATGATGCTTGATTCCTTCACCTTCAAAATCAACAAAAATCCCTCAGTGTAATATTCATTATCTATGCTTCTATTTATTGTTTCCTCTACCATATATTTCACTTTTTTGGTGAAATTAATTTTTCCCTATTTTTTGAGATTTTAACAAATCCTCTGATTTATTTTATTCTAGGTTGAATCAAGACCCGATAATGGACAAGTGGAGTGCTACTATGTTGAGGTATGGATTCTACACCTTTTCTACTCATTTAATTTTATTCTAGGTGATTTGTTGTTGTGTCGTGCACCAGATCCTTTTGATAGTGTTTCCAAATTGATTAATAAATTAATCCAAGGGTTTCCTCATGTCATTACTGACCCTAGATTGTGTTGAACCCTATTATTTGGGTGTTCACCAGGCCTTGGACTACCCATTTGGGTGTGCCCTTGTTGAATGATCATTTTTTCCTTTTTCTCTAAATTGTGAACCACCCTTGTGTGTGAGTTGTAGTTTAATTAAAGGCCTTAAATGATAAATTGAGTTAATATGAATTATGAACCATGATTTAACCCTTATTCTTGATGTCATATACCATATATTTAATTCTCCTTATTAATGATACCCATTGGATTCCACATGCATTAATTTTAATTGTTATTGTAAGTTAATTTAATGATTTTTTTTATGCCATGTCAAGTTCATCGTGCACTATGACACATTTTAGTCTTATTTACTTGTTCTATAATTAATTAGCTTTGATTGAGTGTCATGACTTAGTAAGATTGTTATCTTGTGATATTGAAATGCCATTGATGACATGTAATTGTTTACATGCTATGACTTGTAGATCATGCCTCATTCCCATGCTTTTCTATTATAAATGTGATAACTTATACTTTCGATATAAATTGTTCCATTATTTTTTCGATTAATTTTATAACTTGATTTGATGGTGATCATGTGATATTGAGATTATCTTTTGTTGTCTTGCAATAAAAATATATGGCATGTCTTATGATGTGCCTCGTTTGATATGGATCGCTTGCTAAGAGAACATGGGTCACAATTTAAGGATGTTATAAATGGAATCACCATGCTTGGTTGGTTACTACTCTATGTACTGAGAGCGATACTTTGGCTTGTTGGGTATAGGATCTATGGGTGTATTTTACTTATACTTGTGAGTTACATTGGTTCCCTTGGGAAGAAACTGAGGACAGATCCATTGGCAAGATGGTTACGCCATGCCATGGTTGATACCTGGTCCCCTACGTGACATACTTCATACAGACTCAGAGTCATCATGCCATGAGTGATACAAGGGACACCGTATGGGTTGCCTTGGATGGACTTGATGACATTGGTTATATTGGATGTTTCAAATTGACCCTTGGGATTCTGTTTAGATCGAATTGGACGGGTTTAGTCTCTACAACGTGGATTAATGGATTGTTTGATTTTATATTTTAATATGTGATGCATCTTTTGTAATTATAATTATTATCATGAGAACTTGTATGATGAAAAGTAAATTAGAACCCAATCTGAATCACAATATTGGAGGTATGCCTTCTTGGGTGGCCTTGTTTACTTTTTCCCTCATATACATATTATTCCTTTCATGGGTACTTCTTTTCAGACATTTTTCTAAGGCCGAAGAAGGTGGTATGGGTTAGATTTCCTCATAGGCACTCGGACCGAGGTGGTTACTTTTTATTTGGTTACTGATTTGGTTTTACTTATTCTAACACTTTTTCATTTCCTTATTACATTAAATGGATCATCCTAGACACTGTGGGTTATGAACTATTGAGATTATATCACAAACCCTACTCATGTGTCATTTGGTACTTGAGTAGACTTTATGATCACAAGTATGGATAAAGGGAAGTGTGCTTCTACTGATGCTTGATTTATTTGCTGCCTTAAGATGGAGTGTGGGGGTAGAGGATCGAACCTATGCTCAAGATGTTGTTGTAGTAGTTTTTGGGGGTTTTTTGTATAGCTTGCAGTATATGCTTCATATGCCATGTTACCCTAAAATACCATTTTTTATAGATGCATGACATGTCATTATCATCATTGTAACAATTATTGATATTATTCTTCCACCATATATTTATTTATTCTAGCTTTCATGCTTATTTCTAATTGTTTTCCACTGCTATATGTTTCTATTTGTGCTTCCTCCATTTATCATTTCTTGTTCATCATTGTGTGTCCTCTTATCTATGAGGGCATAGTATCCTCACAGTCACACCTAAGTCCCCTGCTACTAGTTAGAATCCTCTAGAGTTCAGGGAGATGCGCTTGAGGTCATGTAGCCACCATCTCAGTGCACTGGTAAGTGGGATATGGGGTGATATGCTACACATTTTATGTTTATTCTTCTTCATTCTATGAAATATGATAATTTCATTGTTAATACTGCCCTTCAATATCCAGAATAATGACTTCCCTTATTCTTTTATGGAGTATCCAAGTGTAATCACTAAAATTTAATTCATAGTTCTATTACAAAACCCATTATTTTCTCAATGGTTTATTCCACATATATGAATGATATATGTTTCTTTTCTATGTGGAATGCATGATTATGATATTATAATGATGTGATGGGTGGGATTAAAATACATAGACCACAAATTCATTTGGTAAAGTGATATATCTCAGGAGAATATGTATGTTATGGATGAACATGGTGTTATCTTTGTTCATATTATTTTTTGTATTCTTTTTACACATACATTATATGTGAACATGATTCTACATTTATTCACATTCTATGTGTGATATTTTTTTATAATGATACATTTTTTATTATTATATATGTTCCCCATTCTATTTCTCTTGAAAATGATTACCTCATGCTTATGATGATGATCCAATTCTTATGATATAATGATGATGATTATTCCCTCAAAGGTAATATATTTATTCATGTCTTGTGTCCCTTCTCTATTATCCATACCATTTATGGGATTTTATCTCATCCTTTATTTAACATATATTCCTAGGTGATTATATTTATTAAAATTATTCTAAAAGGTTTTAACATGACCCTTCAAAAGGATTTAAATAATATTAAACAAAAAATATGTAATCATGTTATATAAACCTAATTACCCCGTGAAACTAAACATTTCGATGCAATAATGTATTATTTTTAGGTTATTTATCTTAAAAATTATGTAATAATCATGTATATAAGAGGTCATTTTATATAGTTGGTATCATAGGAAAGTTTACTAATTTTTTGTAATTAGTTTATTAAAAGATAACCTAAGATATTCTTAGAGACCACATATATTAAGACTTTATAATTTATTTATAAATGTGAATAAGTTATTGACCCATGATTTATTAACTTATGTTTTTTATAACATTTTCTAATTTAAAAAAGGGTTAGAACCAAGAGAAACAAGGTCAACCATCCATATGATGGATAGTGCAGCAATTATCAAAATGATGTTTCAAATGCAATCATATCTAGATACCAAAACATCATGATTGTGCTTAAAATGATGTACCATATTATGATCGGTAACCTAAACCATGTGGAATGTTCTTAATCACCCAAGATATATAAATTTTCCATTTAATCCTTCATTCAAAAATGACAACCAACATTTAATGGATCTTTCCATCAACTAGTTACAAAACATTGGGAAAAATCCTTGGGAAATATTTTTCCATGCTCTATTATTTTGAGAAGGATTAAGTGACTCTGGTAATCTAAAATTTATATGTAGAAGCTGGTCAATGGAAGAAATTGATTAAGAATAAAAATCTAAAGGTTGAAATTAATTAAATTATGTGGGAAGGCTTTAAAAAAATATTTCATAATAAGTATTTAACACTAACAATTCATACCATGATGTGGATAGAATTTTTAGAGCTTAAGAACAAGTATAATGAATCTGTTTCTAAATATGTGGTGAATTTCACAAGGATTTCAAGGTACACCACCAATTTTCTAGTAAACCATTACAAAAAATATATATATTCTTTAGTGGTTTAAAACCATATCTCTAAATGTCTATAGAAAACTATTTTTTTGGATTTATGAAGATGTGGTTAAGTGTTATATCAAAGTCGAAGTGGGGTTCTAGAATTGTACCATGGACATGGAGACAAGAAAAAAATGATGGAGTTTTGATATGGGAAATGAAATGATAAATGATGAAAGAAGATCCAAACACCCACGTATCAAAGATGCAGAAAAAAGCACTCTGGGAATTTACTCAGTGGAATGAGAAAATATTTATGAGTGGGAAAGATGGGAAACAAGCTCATAAATTCTAAAGAGACATGAAAATGACACACAATAAGATAGAGGAAAAGAATGAATTGATTAATTCACCACTCATGATCTAATGCTTCAATTGTAATGAGCATGGACACTATGAAGTCCATTTTACCAAATCAATGGTTCTTGAGGGAAATCAACATCCACAACAACCTAATCTAAGGGAGAAAGGGAAATCTTATGTGATATTCATCACTGAGGTGAAACAATAAAATTAAGTGGTATAAGGTTTGCATATAATTCACTAAATAATGAAGAATATTTTATTTTATTCAAGTTATATGTATTAATTTTTATCAAGAAAGTCTTCTAGAATAGTGGAATCACTTCTATGATACCTAGAAGTAGAGATATATATTTAAACACTTAGTGGTGAAATCCTTGCATCTATGTGTTGGAATCTTCCTCTTTTATAGTATGTGGGAAGATTATCCATGTAAATTTTGTAATCTTTACATTTTTAGAATTTAATGTTATACTTGGCATGGATTAACTATCATTATATATAGAACACATCAATTGATGTGGAAAAGAAATACCTTTCCTTATCTTAGACCATCCTATGATCCTATATAAATAAAAGGAAGATTATGAACCTCCTTTAGTGAATCCTTAAAAGTTGTAGGTAATGATACCCAATAGAAAAGAATATCATGCTCAAAGGGTTGATTCATTGGGAAGAATCAAACATGAATACAAGCCTATTGTGGGGGAATATACTAATGTATTCCATGATGAATTTCTTGGATTTCCCCCAAATCATGAGGTAGAGTTCTCAGTAGAACTCATACTCAGTACAACACCAATATAAAAGAGTTATTATAGGATGTACTCGATAGAAAATGAGGAGTTAAACAAGAAATTATAAGAGAATATAGATAAATGGTTCATATTCCCAAGTGAATCACCTTGTGGGTGCACCAATGTTTTTTTCAAGAACGATGCATCAATGTGGAAGTGCATCAAATACTGAAATCTCAACAAGATTACTGTAAAGAACATATATCCACAATCAAGGATTTATGACCTTTCCATTCAACTTTTAATATCTTAATACTTCTAAAATATGGATCTTAATTTTGTAGATAATCACTTGAAGGTGAAGAGAAAAGATATTGAAAAGGAAACCTTTTGTCCAAGATATAGACACCATTAGTACATAGCGATTCAATTTGGGATAACAATTGCCACAACAATATTCATGGACTTAATGAATAGAGACATTAATGACTTCCATGGTAAATTTATGGTAGTATTTATTGAATAGATTTTTATAAACTCCAGGAGTAGGAAAAAGCATGGGTAGAATATAAGGATTGTTATGAAAACATTAATAAAGGATAAGTTGTATGTTGTGTTGAGAAATTGTTAATTTTAGTTGCAAGTCACATTCATGGGCATGTAATCACAAATGAAGTAATTTTTATTGATCATTTAAAGAAAAAGTAAATTTAGAAACATCCTAGACTAATAAGTGTCACAGATCTTCAAAGTTTTCTTGCATTAGTTGGGTATTACCGATGCTTTGTAAGAAATGTATCACAATTGTCTATCTCATACTACTACAGATTTGGTATTTAACAGTGTTTGGTTTTATCAGTGCTAGCTAAAAGTTTTGATAAAGGAGCATTGTTATCAGCGTCTAAAAACACTTATTCAAGGCATGCACAGTGCGAAATTTAATAAAAGAGGAAAGTGATAATTTTTGAATAAAATGAGAGATCACTTTTCATTAAATTCATCTGGAATCACGTCACATTCTAATTCGATTTGAGGATGAATAACACTTCGTGTTTACCTAGTCAAAGGCCAGTGGCATGTCGATGAGATCTAGTTCTCCCTCTTTTGATGGTCCTATGATTTTCTTATGAATCAGGATTACCCATTTACACCAATCTAGATTTCCTTCCAAGGTTTTCTGCTTCCATTTCAAAACCCGGCTATTCAAAAAATGATTGGGAATCTTATAGGTCAGTTTTTATATTTCAATAGTAGTGAAATAGCCTTATTCCATTCTATATCTCTAGGAATATGTGCTAAAATTGATTTCTTAAAGACCCTAATTGAATCAATCTAGCATGAGGTTGAGGAAGAGGTGTCTAATTTTTAATACTGGGTCAATTTTTGTTCTTCATTCCACAGATTGGGTCACCTTTAGTAGGGTTGCCATAGTCCTTGGAGGAAGGATCATGTGATCGAAGTTAATTTCACCCCAACATCTAGAATTGATCAAAAAGGAATTAAGACCTATCAGTATTCTCCATATCCCATGCTCTGATAAATCTCTAGCTAGTGAGGCTATAATCCAGAAAATGGGAGAGGAGTAATGTGGTAGGTTTCTCCCCCCCCCCCTGAGTCCTACTAAGGGAGTTTCAGTTCCTCTAGTGACTTATGTGGATGTGATGTGCCTTCTCTCTAACCCCCAAGGCCAGAGGGTTCAGGTGGATCATCCTATCATTAGATCTGTGTTAATGTATGGGTCTATAAGTTTATAATGAAATGATAAAGTGAAACTCTAGGAGAAATTGGAAGTGATAGAAGGAGGTATTGTAAACACTTTATAGGAGCACCCTTTACCCTCTAGTGGTGGTACTTTTTTTAAGATATAAATTCATAATTCATGCAACAGAACAACTTCAAGATACCTAGAGGATATAAGAACAATGCCAAAAATAATTTTCCATTTATATTCAAGGGGTATATGATACATCTCATACTTCCTCTAACTATCATATGGACGGCTAGGCTGCTAATTATTTCTATTTAGGTGTGAAATATGGGAAGGAAGGGGTTTTGATTTAGGATAATATCCATTTAACAAAGGAAATAAAATCAAGAACTGGAAGGATTATTCTAAATTATCCAAACTGATGATTATCAGATCCAAAAATAATGAGATGAGGCCAAAGGCAAGTGAAAAATCTCCCAACAATGGGGATAACTTTCATAAGGAGAAAACAACTAAAAAATTGTCTTGAAAAGAGGTTCTTCTACAAGAAAAGAGGAAGATGCATTTGATAAAGAGGTTCTTGAAAGATCTATTTTCAACAACAAATCAAAATATCTTGAGGATAGCATAGATCAATCTTCTTTGATATATAGAATCTGATGGAAACCTATGACCCAATGAGAATTTATCTACAACTTAGAGATAAATGGGTGAAAAAAGGGATAAAGTGTTGAAATTGGGTGCTCTAAACCCAACTTGTGATGTATTTTTATTACCACTACTTGTATACAGTTTTATATATACAAGTGTATATCTTATCATAATAGTGTTGATACTTTCACATACACTATATTTATGATAATGTTCATAAATTACATGTTGTATCAAAAATTTATAGCAGTTATCAGGATATAATGTGAACCTAGAGATACTATGATGGTAATATTAAAGTAATGTCTTATGGTCTAGATACATCATACTGATAGGGCACAGATGATGTGTGACTATCAACTGTCAGGAACTCATAATCATTGATACTTCTTCACATGAAGTTTGCACTTGGTGATCTCTAGTAGTTGAGATACTGATAACATACTCATCAATAGGAACACCACATGTTTTGGGTGTAATTGATTGTTCTTATCTTCAGACATGTGTATTGGTATTAGAGGAATAGTCTAGTTAATTTTGGAAAATTAGAACAAAACTAATAATTTATGTATGCTTTATTGAGTAAAATTATATTATTAAATTTTTATATGGAAGACGAGAGATCACCAACCAATATTTTGTCTATTCTTACTGAGTTACATGAAACTATAATTATTAAATCATGTTTATATTTATATGAGTCTTTCAAAAGCCTACAGTTATCCTACAAAAACCTTTAATAGATATCAAACACCTCAAATATCCTCTAATTCTTTAGAAGATCAGACTATGTCTATTTCTTTATAGCATATCAACAACTTTTATTATATATGTGTAAAGGGAAATACTATAAATTTATCTTCAAATGTTTTACTATGTTCAATAATTATCTAACCATAGGGAATTTTTGAGAAGCTGTAGAGGAGGGTGACCTCTGTTCAGCCTATCTGTTTCAAGTCTTGAATTTTAGCATGTGTGAGAAACTTTATGATATCATACTTTTAGAAAAAAAAAGGTAGTCTGACAAGTCAATAGGAAATGATTCCATTCTGATATCTCTTATCTTTACACATTTCATACCATTCCTTGGAGAACCTATTGTTATATACATGAGTATGATCCTAGCTTCTCGAGATGTATTTGGGCTAAATAAATTTAAAAACATAAAACAACATTGGAAATCAATTTGACTGGAAGGGCGTCAGGGATTTGTTCACGGTGGTGGACCTGGTGAAGGTATAAATTAATTGTATTCCATTCAATTTTGTTAATTAATAATAATTAATATGTTTATATAGGGACATCAAGGATGATATCAGAAGGTCTATGATGCTAGAAATGTGTGAGTAAAATCAAATTGTGAGGGTGAAATTCTATTAGGGGGGATAATGTGATGCCCCAAACTCAAAATATAATTGCAATATTTATATTTTTGGTTATTATTATTTATACTTATTTTTATTAAGATTAGTGTTATTAAATTCGAATGCACTAAAGAAAATGAGAAACATTTTTTTAATAAAACACTGATATAATATATTTTTAAAAGATAAAAGACCTTAACTACTCTAGAAAACTCATTGTAAGCCTGAGTAGTACCACTGGAAAACCTCCTATCGGCAAAATAAAATCGATTGTGTAGCCTTCATCCCTTGGATTTACCTTGGTAAAAAAATGGTAAAAATAATAATAGAAATATTGAGAATAAGAGGAATGAACATAACCTTTTCTTTTGAAGACAGAGATGAACCCCTGTGATTTTTTATTATGTCCCTAAAATAATCGTAGACATGAGTTTTTATAAAACCCTTAATTTGACCATTGAAAAACTAGCCATTGGAAAATGTAAGTAACTGTTAATGTTTTTATGTGTTTTAAGTATTTTAAATATTTTAAAATTAATATGACATGGTTTTATTTAAATATTATTTTACAAATATATATATACATATATGTGTTTAGTACTCTTAAATTATGATCTTAATTTAATGAGATTAAAATTATTATTTAAAAATTAGAAATTACACTTGTTTTAATTAATTTATCTTAATAAAGAAATTTTAGTTTGAAAACAAATATCCATCCTTATGGGAAACCTCAACCTAGATGGAGGACCCTCAAGGGGTCAACCCCATCCGGGAGGAGTCTACCCATTCCCAAGGAGGCTCGAGTAGCGCAAGGAACAAACCATGCATAGTCAGGGCTAGGTTGTGCACAGACCCATGTGTAGGGTCTTAGTCGAGCACGTGCAAGTGTTGGTTCATCTTCTGCAGAGGGGTCTTGTGTGTAAGTACCTCATGTTGTGTGTGTTTGTGTTATTGAGAGGATCAAGCGGCGTCGAGGGTTATAAAACTTCCATGGAATTTATTGCATTTCGATGTGGGATGCGTTTCTTTAAAAATGTGGGATCTAATCATGGATTCCCATCTTGGCCCGATCTAATCTCGATCGTCCTCTCCTTTTTAATTCTCTCAACCCAGCGCATCCACTCCCAGACATCATATCACGCTTCAAAGGATCTCAACCGTCCCTTTCCTCCCCTGTCAAACTCCTTTCTCCAATGTTTTTCTTCTGCAACCTACAATCCAGTAGGTCGACCACCCAATCCACCTTATTCATTAAAGTCACCCTCAATCATAGCCCCATCTTGATTCATCCCCTTTAAATAATTCTGAGGATGGTATTAATTTTAATCCAAAATCTCTATCCATGTATTGTTTTCCCTTAAAATCTTCAATTATATATATATATATATATATATATCTTTCAATATGATTCTTTTATGATTTTGCTTCAATTATTAATGTTGTTTCTTACTATTTTAGTCAATTTGGTTTTCAATTAGAATCTTTTCTAATTGAAACTTGGGGTATATTATATATATAAAAATCCCTCTTTTCACCTATTTCTACCCAACCCTCTTCCTCCCAAGAGCTAAAATTCTTACTGCTCGAATTTTCAAAAGTCCACAACACCTCTTTTAATCTAAATCAAGTAAGGGTTCATTTAATTCTTTAATTTTTTATTATTTTAAAAAAATTATACACACACACACATATGTATATATATATATATGTTTGTATATACATTCATATATACTCATATATATCAATCCATTTCAGTATATATATTTAAAGGGTTCTTGTTTTTAACTTAATTTCTAAAACTGATGTTTTCAAATAGTTTATTTTATATTATCAAATTATTTTTTTTTAAAAGTTATATATATATATATATGTGTATATATTTTTGTGTGAATGTGTAAGTATATATACACATATATATAACCATCAATTTTTAGAATAGATGTGATTAGGGTTTTGTTTTAAAAACATAATTTCTAAAACCTACGGTTCTAAGGGATTTATTTTGTAAATGTTTTCAATCCATATATACATATATATTTATATTTATATACATATACATATATATGTATATATATAAACATTTTTAGGTATAGTTAATCTTTCTTATTTATTTTCAAAAGTTATAAATGGTATTTTCAACCATCAAATTAACGATTAAAATTTATGTGGAAGTTTATTTCTTATAATAACCTTTTTTACAAAATTACATGTTCTCTTTGATAATTCTTATCATTTTATTTGAACTTATGATTCAAACTATTATTTTATGAGAAGACTTTCATCTGTATCCCCTAACATGTCATGCATGGATAGGTATGACCATCATCTAGCTCATATGTGACATTCCACGCATTATGAGATCATGCATGCACTTATTTATTTTTTGTCATACAATTATAATTTCCAAATAGTAATAGTTATTAGAATTATGAGAATCTCCTTAATTATTTTTAGAAAACTCTTTTAAATAAATGTTTACTTCATGCTATAGGTAAAATTATTTTCTAGAAAAATAAATAATTATATTTATGTGATTTGGAAATGTTTTTAGTTAGAACTGAGAAAGACAGTTCCATAGTATTTTTTTTATTCAAACAGACACTAGTTTGATGAATGATATGACATGGGGAGTAAACCCATAAGATTTAAGGGAACATTGTTTCACATGAGTTATGTATAGCAGCCTTATGTTATAGTTTTATAATTATAGTCTATCAAGTATTGGGGAATAATCCACCAGATTTTATTTTAAGTAAAATTTCTAAATTATTTTTCATATATAATTATTTTATGAAAAAAATATTTCAAAAATATAAGGATTTTCAATGATTTGAGAAATCTACTTTGAAGATTATGTATTTTAATTTATTTTCATACAAAATATCATTTCAAGAAAATATTATTTAAATGTTTTCTTTAAAATTTTCAAAACCTCTTTAATGGGCATATTTAATGCTCAACCTACGTGTTATAATCACTTTTATAGGTTTTGAAATTTGGTTGAAATAAAATTCTATTGTGGAAGCAGTGCACTATGGAATCATTATTTATTAAATTTTAAATTTTGAAAAATTATGTTGGAATGTATTATTGGTTTCTAATTCTCCAATACCTAGACTGGTAAAAGATTTAGATATGTAACTTAAATGTTGTGTATTTATTGTGTTTCTTTCATATAAAAAAATATACCACATTTATATGTGCTGGGTCTGATAGTACAAGATTGGGGAGTTACATATCAAGGTATAAGGATTCAATTTAATATGAAGTAGTCAATTAATAGGAGAAAATCAGTAATGTTCGGGGCATGGCGTAATAGAACTATTTCAAAATCAATGGAAATTAAGGACAAAGCTATAGACCACCTACCTCAAGCTTAGGACATATCACTCGGCCAATATCGAGGTCTAATTTGATTCGGTTTGGAATAGATATATGAAATTAACCTTCACCCTAAAAGAGGGTGAATGTGCTCGCACCAAAATATCAAATCTGAGAGGAAACAAAAAGAAAAATGATTAAAAAGGACTCAAGATATTACCGATATAAATCCATAGAGATCAATAGAGTTTGATTCCATTGAAGGATGAAGAAGTTATCGCAAATCCTAGAAGAGGCTTGAAAGAGGATCTAGGGTGACTAAGGAGGGAGCTCACCCTTTGGAGGAAGAAGAAGAACAAAGATGGATTTAATCATTCATTAAGGGTAAAAGAGTCATTTTACCTTCAAAACTTGGGTCGCACAGTTTGGCCAAACTATGCGCCATGAATTTTCTTAAAAATTAACCTTTCATGGTTTGAGCCACACGGTTACCCAAATCATGCCTCAATTGTGTGGTAAATAGTGCTTAGGTGCAGCCTAAGTGGCACTAACCATGCAGGTTGGGTGCAAGTTTTGGGTAAACTGTGTGCAGCCTGTGCAAGGAACATCTACTCCTCTAACCTATGTCATGTGGTTTGCTGTAGAGGGTCACACGGTTTCAGACAAACCATGTGCCTCTGTCAATTCTTTTCAGTTTTTGATTTTTCAGAGTCTGACACTCTCTAAACTTGACAGAGCACCTATGGAACATTTCGGGCCTTCAACCACGTCTAAAAACAACACATTGAAGTGTTTAAACTCTTATAATTACATTCTGACGCATGGTTTTAAAAATAACTCATCCAATAAACACAAAAGTTCAACTTCCCTTGGAATTCTTTCTTCACTCAAACATGGGTCATTACAGTACCCATGTCATGACTTCCATGGGTCCAATCATACCTTATTTTCCTCGCAATAAGTCGAGGCATGTCCTTCTGGCCCGGAACTGGTCTAGGTGGGCCTGTCTGACTCAGAACACCCCTGTGCGGGGTTTTCCTGGCTCTAAATAGGCCTACGGGGTTACGACCTAGTTTTCAATGGGCCTATGTGAGGTTTTAAGGCCCCAGGTTAAACTAATATAATCAAAATTAATTAATTTAATCAATTTAAATTTAGTTTTAAATTAAATTAATTAAAATTATTTTTTTCTTTGAAATTAATAATTTTTAATATTCTGTAATACTAATTTAATTTTTGTATTGAATTAAATTAATAATTTAATTTAGTTTTTGGAATTAAAATTAAATTAATACTTAGACCGTATAAAATAAATTATTTGAATTTATTTAAATTCATTTATTTTATTAAAATATGCTCTTACTTAAAAATAATTTCAATTTAATTTTTATCGCATGTTTATTTATTATATTGACTCGTCTTGAGCTAGTGATCTTACCTATGTATGTCTGGGTTAATTACATTATTTATTTCATGCATGTTATGATTGTAATAAGTAGGTAATTAAATGAATTTATGTGTATCATCTTTTTGTTTAATATTTATAGGGGTTTTCATATCCAATTTATCTATTGTATATTTCCCTTTTAGAATCTCTCGCGTACGCATGAGTGTATATGTATATTTGATAGGACATAGATGATGTGAAACTATCAGGTGTTGGGGGATCATAAGTATTGAGACTTATTCTCGTGAAATTCTCACTTTGTGATCTTTAGTATTTGAGATCATGAGGGAGGACCCACCAATAGTAACAACACATGTTTTGGGTGTCATTGGTTGCTCCTATATATAGATATGTGTATTGGTTTCCTGAGTTTAAATCATTATCAATGTATGTCATTTGATTGCGTTCTTTTATGCAAGACAAAAACCATGATAATAGAGTCATGAAGATGTAGTTTTTGTTGGGTGCGACATTAGTGGTATGACATTGGTTGAATGATAAACATCAAATTTGTCATTTCTGAGTTGAGGATGTGATATCATAGGTCTGGTTGATCCAGATGGTAATACCTTCATAAATCTATGACCATGGTAGTCAAAGTGATTGTTGGAGCTCCACGCTAGCACCCAGAATCTAACTAATGACATACATGCATATTTGAGAAGTGTGTGTGGATGCTCTAGAGGGGTTCGACATCAGATCCTTCAAGCAATGGTCATCGGCGACATGCGACAGATGTGCACGCATCTCATTAGAATGAGGTATATGATATTTTATTTTTCGTTCTCCGATTAAACCATATGAGATACTCAGACCATACCAGGGCTCGAATAACTGAAGTCAATGAAGTTTTGTTGCTCCAATGGTGGAAAAATTTTAAATCCCTAGCCCATCAGCTTTTATTGCATGCCCCGGTACACATAAAGAAGAAAAATATGAACATGCACCTGCCTTGGACATGCTTCTTCACTTCACGGAGACAGGGGAAGTTAGTTTTTTATTGAATCCTAAATAGAGGATTCTACAAAAATGGATGAAATAAAACCTTGAGTTGACATCAACAAGTAACAAACATCACAGATCAATACCCAAGATCATATATTGATCTGTGGTTTCAATGAATGGGAAGTTTTCATGGATGAGTGCATAGGAGTACATAAAGACTTGGGAGAAGATAACCTATTATATCAATGATATCATTAAAGAAGATCTGGTGAGGAGTAATTCTATATTGATTGGATTTCAAAAAGGGTTCACGGCTATAATATTTAAAAAAAAATCCATGGATTAGTTTTTTTCTATGGAGCTTTATTTCCCAACTTTTATGTTTTGTTTCCCACTCAACCCCATAATGTGTGTTTTTAAAAAAGAAATAAAAATATATATATTTGATGGATTTATAATTCTTGCTTTCTTAACTCATAAAACACTAACCACATTTGAGTTTTAAATTTCTTCTGCACAAGTTAATTTGATAATCAAACCACTTAACCCTATGAAGAAGACATGATACCTATCTGTATTTGTTCTCACATTTTTTGGAACCAAAAATTGGCACCATTTCTCGGGATGATTGTGGGTTCTTCATTGAAATTTATCCATTTTATTAGATAAAAATCATAAAAAACCACATAACCCATAAAGAAAAAAATAGTTAAAATAAGAATTTATTGAATTATTATGATGATTTGAAATTGTTGTGTATTAACTACTATGATTCTCATTTTCAGGTGTAAATTGAGTCATCAATAATCTCCCTGTCATCCACTTCAAGCCCCAAATTTTAAGGTTTTATGGAAAATACATGGAATAATGGTTTGATCCATTTCTAGGCATGGTAAGAAGAGGAAACCACCAAACATGGTGGGATGAAAACTGTTAGTGGAAACTATACAACTCCTATATGAAAAATTTGAATCATTCTTTTCTAAAGTTGAGAGATCTAGAAATATCCCAAGTGCATTGGGTTCAACCAAGCATCATGATCTCAACAAAGTAAAGAGATAAAGTACTCAAGAATCATCAAATATAGTCCTTACTAGTCATCTATAGAGTCGTAAGAGTGGACACCAACACATTCATTAAGAATTTTATAACGATGTTCCATTTATTCACTCTTAAGTAATTGAATAGTAGGGGCCATGGAAGTGGTTATTATGATAAGAGGAATCATTTAATACTCAAGACGCCTTATTAAGGAGATATTTCCCTTTAGATAAAACTATGAAAATTAGGGTAAATTTCCTCAATTTAACTAAAAGAGAAAATGATAACTTCCATGAAGAATTGGGGATTTTCAAGATATACTGCCAACAATTCTTAACTATTGATCTCCCTCTCTTATTATTCATGTAACTATTCTATGATGGAATCAACTTGGATATAAAATTTCTAAGGGAAAAGGAACTTGGAAGAAGTTATGGTAACAAGAGTGCATGTGAGCTCAAACACATTTTAGGGAAGTTGACATTGATTTCCTTTCAAAGAGAGTCATGAATAAAAATAACTAAATCCCATGAGAACATTGTTCCACAGGAAGCATAATTTCAAATTGATTATCTTGAAGAACAATTATAGGACATGATGTCGAAGACCCACGGGAAGAAGGATGTGTGTTATCCACATAGATATCTTGAAAATAACTCATTTTAGAGATGTTATTTTGAAATTCCACCAGATGACATCATTGAAGTTGGTATTTCTAAAATTCAAGTGATAAAAAGTGTTTTCCAGCTTACGAATTTTGAGAAGAATTGTTTGTTTCGAGGTTTAAACAATCTAGATTCTAGGGACCAAAGTAACTTATCTTTAATAGAGTGATAAAGATCTTCACATAATAAAATTTAAAGTTTTAAAGAGAATTTAAATCATACATTACATGGGAAAAGGAGCAGAAACCACCACTTCTAGCTAAAAAAAATAGAGGGGAAATTCAAGAAATGATTCATATTTAGGGTGAGTTCATGCTCATAGGGTTTTCCATGGCCACAATCACAAGGGGAGAGAGTGGAATTGATGATCTTAAACCAATAGAGGGGGTTCTGAGCTATTTATAGTAGAAAATCACACTATAATCCCTTGAAATGAAAAATATTCCATTGAAAAGGGCGTTGATAAGTACATCCCATATGATCTTAATAATGGGATATTAGTGGTAGAATAACCCCCTAAAATTTAAATTTTAAATAAATATAACCTTGAATAAACAATTGAACAAGAGGATATGGATATGTATCTAAAACTACATGCTGAATCATAAATTCAAGAGGAAACTCATCCTGAAAACAAAGCAAAAAGAGATTGGGAATAAGTAGAATACATCAAGAGAGAGTTGGAAGGCTTTTGAAAACTTCTTCCAACATGTAAAAGGGACTTGAGAGCATATCAACAAGTTAAAAATAGATTTGGAAGCACAATTCAATATTCAAATGAATCTAAAATTGGCGGGGGGTATCAACCCACCTTGGGAGAACCATGATGACTTCATTTAAGTGGGTATTTCTGAAATTAAAGTGATAAAAATTGTGGTATTTCTTAGAGATTTTGAGAAGATTAGTTTGTTTCCATATTCAAACAATCCATATTGAAGAGACCCAAGTAACATATCTTTAAGAGAGCAAGAAATCTCTTCACATGATAAATTTAAATATTTATAGGGAATTTGAATCCTACATTACAAGGGAAAAGTTGAAGCAGCATCCACTTCTAGCAACGAAACAATAGTGTGGAAAGTCAAAAAATGATGCATATTTAGGGTGTGTCCACAGCCATATGGTGTTCCATGGACCCCACCACAATGGAAGAGAAGTTAATTGAAGATTTTAAACTATTAGATGGAGTTTTTAAGCTATTTCTGGGAGAAAAGTACACTGGAATCCCATTAAATGAGAAAGCTTCCATTGAAAAGGGCCTTGAGAAATGTAGAACACAAGATCTTGATAATGGAAATCTATTGGTAGAATAACCCACTAAAATTTCAATTATTAAGATGGATAAACTTGAAGAAACTATTGAAGAAGAGGATATGGATCCAGATCTGAACCTACATGCAGGTTCTGAAATTCAATAGGAAACTAAAAAAATCATAGGGAAAATATATTGGGAATAAGTTGAATACATCAAGAGAGAGTTGGAAGGATTTGGACTGATTTTTCTAACACCTAAAAGATACTTGAGTAGATCAAAAATTGACAAATATATTTGGAAGTTCAATTAAAAATTCAAATGAATCATAAATAGAGGTAAAAGTTTTGTAATTTAAGTCCCAAGAAGAAGAACACAAAGGGGATTCACATTCCATTCCTGAAATAAAAAGACAAGGGTCTTAGTGAATTGTTTTCATGTTTAAAATACTAACTATATTTGGAGTAAGGGTTCATATAACTTCACTAATGTGCTAGCCTTTTAAGTTTTTGAAAATAAAGAGGGGTAGAATAAAGAGGAAAATTACATCTTATAAAAGGATATAGAATAGGGTAGATTCAAACAAGAGGTGAAGCAGCTGTAAACTATAAACATTAAATAAAAATAACCAATATAGAAACCACCTAAGTTCACACTTGTAAAGATTAACCTACATTGGGATCTTGGATGAACATGGAATGGAAGAACAATCAGGGTGGGACAACAAGCATTTCTTAGGAGGCAACCCAAGACATACGATTTTTATTTTTCTTCTTTTTATTTATCTTTAGTTAATTATTTTGAATATTTTTATAATAACCACACTTAAATTTATTTTATTTTTTTAGGATATTACATGGAAAAAATGGAATAACACTTTTAAAATCACAGAGTACACAAAACACCAAAAGAAAAAAGAAACAATGGTAGGGGGAGTTCTCCATTAACCCTTACTTTAATTTCCATGAAACTGAAATCATTTCTTAAATTCATAATTTCATCACTATAATTGTTGATGCATTGATCACATACTCAAAATAATGTGTGGGGAGGGGGATAAAAGTGTTTAATGTGTGTTATAATTTGTAGCTTATCTTGAATAAATCTATTCAAAATTACTCAAAAATAATCTTGAAAACATCAAGTCTAAAGTTTAATGAAGTTTAGCATTGAGGGTCCATAAGGTGAGGGATTAGGTTCATCAAAATGTAATTTTTTTTAATTTTATTGATGAACTTTATCTTAATTGAATTATTTTTTCTAAATTAAATCAACACTTCAGTGGTTCACCCTAAATAATAACCAGATAAAACATTGGAATTAGATTCTTGTGAGAAATTTTCATCAAAAATAGATTTTTCTTAAAATGGATTGGCACAAGGGCATGTGACTAAAAAAATTTATCCATCAAATAAGTGTAAATTACAATGTGACTGATAACTCCAGGGATGTCCCAAGGCATTATAAGGTCTATTCCATGTGTGGGAAGAAGGTTTCATCCATTTTGGTCCCACCAGTATAGCTAGAAGTGCACCCTACAACAGCACTATCTCCTAACAAATCAGTGGTAGTGGTCCCCCTAGCTCAACTACATAACAAACTAGGTGGAGGATTTCAAGGAATAACAGAATGGACCCCACAGATGAATTAGTGAGGATATACTCTATGGACTGTTTGTTTTAAAAAGGAGGGGTGTGAAGTGGGAAAGGGGGGAGAGAATTGGGGAATCATCCAAGGGATTGGGTAAGAGTTTCTCATGAATTTTGCTCTTTTATGTCTTTTAATTTATTCTCTTATTTGTAACCCTTGATACTGTTAAATTCTAGAAAGTTTTTCCTCTTTTCCTTAATCTTTATCAATTTGGTCTGACCCGTCGGATCACTTAGCACCCCACATGGAGACCCGCAGTCATTTGCACATAGATTCTATGGAACAACATCTTATAGCCTTGGAAAAAGAAATTACAAACCTGTCTTCTACCATCAAAAATGAACGCCATGAGTCATCTTCCTTCTGAACATCCCTATTATATCTAGTCTTTCACCTAGAGAAGATGCCCCAAGGGGATCCTAACCATCCATTAGGTTCAAATGCTTGTCCATAAATGACTTCAGCAACCACCGACAACAAATAAATTCTTGCGGACAATACATGAATTAACCCTGGACCTTTGGCCAATTTACCTCTCCCCTTGTAAACTTCACGACAGTTCAATCTTCCACTATTTGATGAAACTAACCCATGTGGCTGACTTTCACACACATAACATTATTTCTGCATCAACAACACTTCATAAGATTCAATGGTCCCTCTGAATCAAATGTGCATGGAGGTATCTGTTATTCATTGGTTCACAATCATGGGGGGTGGATCTTCCTCACATCAGTTGGACTAAGTTTAAAGAATAACTCATGTAACGATTTTGTGGGCTTGAAATTAAAAACCCTTATGAAGAAATCACAGCTCTCCATAAAGATATGTCCATCCAAGAATACGTTGAAAACTTTCAATACCTGGCCTCCCTACTACTGTGTCATCCAGAACAACAGTATGTTTTATATTTTATTTATGGTTTGTGTGAGGATACTCGAAGCTGGGTACGCATTAATAATCTTGATACTCAGATCCAATCCATGCACATATAAATCCATGTGTATTTGTCCATTTTGAATGGTATTGGGCCCCAATATCACGCTGGCAGTTCATGTCCAACTGTGCCCCACAACACTAGTAACTGGTATCCAACTTTTCATCCCCCACTTTAACCTCAACGAGGTTTTTCTTCATTCCCATATAGACACTCAAGATTCACATTGGAGGGCTCCCATCCTACCCCATCTACTAGTTAGGGGGTTCTCCACCTCTCTAATTTGGAATGGGAAGACCATTGCAAGAAGGGGTTGTGTTTTTTTTGTGTCCTCCCTTTTAATCCCATTAATAAATGTATTTATGCTATGTTACTAGTTTTCCTTTTAGGGGAGGATGATTCTCCTTCTTATAGTGATGATAGGGATGCAATGGGTGATTTACAACATCTAGGAAGTAACGAGGATTCTGAAGTTGAGTGCCAAGTATTGTACCATTTTTGTGCAAGCATCTATTTCCACATCCAAAGTGGAGACCAGTTAATATCAATGAAGTTCATGGAAAAACTAGAGAGAATTCCCATTCTGATCCTTTTAGATAGTGGATCCACCCATAATTTTATATCTCCAACTCTTAAATCCTCATTGGGACTCATGGCCCTCAACACCTTTAATCACCCAGTTAAATTAGGTGATGGTCACAAATTATGGACTCAAGGATTCTACCCATATTTGCCTTTAGTTATTGGTCCCTATTCATGCCATATTGATGTTCATGTTCTAAACATTGGTGGTATAGATTTAATCCTCAGTATTTCTTGGCTACAAACTCTTGGAAACATCAACATTAATTGGAAAATGATGACTATGTAGTTTACCCATGGTAGTCATATTTTATTCTCCACGTATAGACTCCAATGGCCTTTCCTCCTTGCGGAAGCTTACTGCACACCCCAGCCGCAATCACTTCTCTCTTTCTGTCGAGCCTATCTAGGTTTCTTGGTCTTCTGAGAAGACCCAATAGCTTAAAAATCTTCTCAACCAGCTCAATATAATCTTCAATGAGCCTTGCGGTTTGCCTCCCTGATGGTCTAAAAATCACAAAATACCTTTATTTCCTAATTAAGGCCCTGTGTAATTCCTCCCATATTGGTACCCTCACTCTCAAAAAACAAATATTGAAAAACAAGTCCACCACCTCCTCTAGTAAGGATATATTTTTCCTAGTAATAGCGCATACTCAATCCCAGTTCTGCTAGTGAAAAAAAAAGATAACACCAAGCATATGTGTGTTGATTACCGAGCCCTAAATAAAGCAATGCCCAATATATTCCCCATTTAGTGGTAGATGAGATAATATAGGAGTTTCATGGGGAAAAAAATTTCCAAACTAGATCTCATCTCTGGATATCACCAAAACTGGATGCATGGTGTGGATATCACCAAAACAGATTTTCTTACTCATAATGGGAACTATGAGTACTTGGTGATGCCTTTTGGCCCCACCAACACTCATTCTACCTTTAAATCTACTATGAATGATCTTTTTTTCCCATTCTCAGCCACTTTGTACTCATATTTTTTATGACATTTTGATTTAATGTCAGGGATAAGATTCTCAAATCCTTCATTTGGAGCAGTTTCTGTGATTACTTCATACGAAATATTTCTTATTCAACTGTGAAAAATGCACCTTTGATTAATGTCACATCACATATTTGGGTCACATTATCTATTAAGATGGTGTAGCTATGGACCCTGCCAAAATTCAGGTAGTTTTGGACTGGCCTACTCTGAAGAATGTGAAGGGTGTTTGTGGTTTTCTCAGCCTCACTAGTTATTACTAGAAATTCTTTAAAAATTATGGAAAGATCTCCCAACCACTAATAGTTCTCATTAAGAAAGATTTTTTTTCACAGGACTCTCACAGCTCAATGAGATTTTACCCTCCTCCAGTTGGTTTTTCAAACAACTCTAGTTCATTACCTTTTATAATTTTCCAAGCCTTTCAAGATTGAATATGAAATCTTTGGCCATGGGATAGGTGTTGTATTCATGCAGAATAGTTACCCCATAGTTTTTTTAGCAAAGTTATGGTCGATTATACCCTCTCTAAGATAGCCTATAAGAAGGAAATTATGGGCATTGTTGTAACGACCCAAAGTTTTTCAATGGAAAAGTCCCTTCTTATATTTATGTCATTAAATAACATGAAAACACAAAATAATTAACTATCAAGTCATAAGTGACCTTTAAACATAAGTTTTTCACTCCTATGTTTGGAATTTTGAAAATCTGACATACACGGTTGTGTTCAAAATGGTTTTTGGAGTCTAGAGAAACAAAAATAATTTTTGGAGAATAGTAACGTACCCTTAGGAAGAGTGACATACCTTTAACAATATTAATATGACACTTATGAATAGTAAATCATCCAACATAAGAGTAACATTACTTATGAATAATACAATAAAATTTAGACATCGTAGAAAGTGACAATTTGACCTTAGTAAACATTTTTGGTATTTTATAAGTCATAAATAATTAATTATTAATTTAAAAGAATATTTATTTCCCTGAAATTTATTCATAAATTATTGAATCAATTTCTAATAGTTTTTAGATAATTTTATAAGACCCTACGTAATTTTTGAAAGAACTATAAAATCAGTTTTAATCTTAAAAATAGTTTTTTAAGTAAATTATGATTTTAATTAAATATTAAATTAATAATATTTATAAAATTATTTTTGAAAAATGGACTTCATTTTTGGATTCTATGCGATGAAAAATGGTTGGGGTAAATTTTTGGGATTTTTCTGAGATACTTGAATTTTTGATGAATAGTAGAATCCGATAATTCACAATAAATGATAAATAATGTATTAATTGAGTCATAGATGATTCTATTCTGATGTAAGCCCACTTGTTTTGGGATTAAATTATAAAATTACTATTCTTGGCCATTCAAGACTCACTATTCCTTGTCTTGTGGGGAAATAATAAACTAATGAATTTTATATTAAGGAAACCCCTCTCCTCTCCACTATAAATACCACCCTTCACTCCCTCATTTCCTCACACCTTTCAAGCTCCAAGCCTTCTCTAAACTCTGCCCAAACATCTTTCCTATAACCTCCCCCATGTCCAAAATCTACTGGTCTCATCAAAAGACCAAAACTAGCTACCTTAAGGAATATCTCAAGAGGAAGATTTAAGAGGTAATTTCTCTCCCTCTTCTCCTTTAATTCCCTTTCAAGTTCAAGTTCCTTTCTTGATATCTCCCCACCTATATTCATCCAAATTGTTTTTTAACTCCATTATTATACATATACTGTAATTTTATGATTCTAATGGGATATTATATCACCCCACACCCTTTCCCTCTTCCTTTTATTTTATTAAAGACAACGTTGTTCATGAGGTGTTAATTTATCACCTTCAAAAACGACATGCTCTATTCTTCCATTTCTACCTTAAGATCTGGTCATGAAACCATTTCTATGGTTGAAACAGAATATTTTATATGTATTATTTTCTATTTAATGTTCTGTAAATAACCTATGTCCATATTAATAAGTGATAAGTTAAAACAAGTTCGTTGTGATCCAAAACCCGCCCAAATTGACCCAAATAACCATCATTTAATTATTATCTAATGATTCATCCAAATTTATCTAATATAATTCATTATAAGGTAATTAAATATCCTTTAATAACATTAATAAAATGTAATATCATTTCTGGATGTTTACTCATGTTCTACCCAAACTTCAATTTAAGAATACAAGTGAACCACCCAAGAAAAACCATAAAAACAAAAATTCCCGAACAATGTTCTTAAACTCTATAAGACATCCAAAAGAACATAATATGACATAATGAAACAAGAATGAACTCCATCAATGTACACATGGTTCTGGTTTTCTAATTAATGAATATAATTTCATTATACATGACATTAAATAGAGGGAAGCATTCGGGTACAAGGTAAGGGAAAATTCTCGAACCCAACTTTCATCCTTTGGGTTCTACCTCTTTCACTCCATTTTTGATATGGTCGCTCCTTAAAGATCATTTTTTCATCATTTTCTTTCCTTTTCTGGGGTATACATGTTTTATACTAAAGTTTGTGTCAATACAAATGTTTTCTGAAAGAACTCTTCTCTTAAGAAATCAACTTTTACCTCTCATTCAAGGTTGATGATTCTTGTATCAAGTATGTTGTTCCCTCTTTATTTTGGGAACCCAATTTTATGAATATGTTATAATGATATGAATCCCATTCCTTTTCATGGTTTAGTTATGTTCATTTATTTTATATGTTCATTGTGGCAAGCATGATAAATGATAATGTTATGATGTCACAGGTGCGCCCGGAATTATATAGTGCAATATGAATGTTTTAATGTGACGGGGGTGCCCGAAATTATACAGTGCTCCAATGCATTGGGTAAAGTGATGAATCTCATGAATAAATATAAAATGATGTGTGAACAAGATTCTATCTTGGTTCACAATTATGTGTGGTAGTTTACCACTAAGACATGATGTTTCATTTTTATGCATTTCCACATTTCAAGTCTTTTATTTATGCTCCTCTCATGTTCATGATATTTTGCCTATGTTATGAATATGCTCACCCCATGCTATATTGTTATTATCAATCCTCTTACTGGTCTTCCATCTCATTCTTTTTTATGTAAATCCTCATGTGTCTACATGTACTAAGGAGAGTACAAGTGCCAATAAGAAGCTAGAGAAGAAGAAATTAAATGAATGTTTATGCTGGATGTTGTATTTTTTATGTATGATCCTAGTTTTCCCACGACTCTAAACCTTTGGATCCTCTATGTGGAATGCTATTATGTATTTTATCTTTGAAATTATTTAATAGTAATGTAATAAAATGTCGGTTCTCTATAGTTGGTATCAGAGGGAAGGTTTAGTTAATTTGGGAATTAGGATTAGTGAACCCTAGAGGAAACCTATAGCATGAGACTAAGTACAAATATGCACACAATAATATTTACCTACAGATCCCATATGTTATTTTTTTGGTATAATTGTCTAAATAAATAAGTTATTAATGAATTTATTACTTATGATTTGTTCTAAGCTTTTCTATTTTAGAAAATGGTGGGAACTAGGAGAAATCAGGCCAACAACTCATGCGAGGGCCAATGCAACGATTGCCCGAACGACATACCCAATGATTTGGGAGGTGGAGTTTAATAATTCATGGCGATTCTTACCCAATTATCTCAGGTTATGAATAATAACCATAATAATGGGGAACATCCTCTTTCTCCAAAGAGGGATAAACTAGCTATCGAATGTTTTATACGGCAATGACCACCGACGTTTTGTGGATCTTCTCATCCACTAGTTGCGAAAAAGTGGGTCAACTCCATGGAGAAGATCATTTTTGTACTTCACTATTCTGAGACGGAGAATGTGACTTTAGTCGTCTATCATCTAGATGGAGAATCTGATCAATGGTGGGATTTGATTAAGAACACCAAGCCAAGGGAGGAAATTGAAGAAATGGAATGGGAAGACTTTAAGATAATGTTTCTTAATAAGTATTTCCCACGAACTCTTCACACGAAGATGGAGAGATAGTTTATAGAGCTCAAGAAAAAATAAGGATAATCTATCCCAACCTATGAAGAAAATTTCACAGGGCTTTCAAGGTACGCTTCGGGTTTTTTATCAACAATGATAGAAAAATTGATAGATTCTTTAGTGGATTAAAACCACACCTTCGAAAGGCTCTTGAAATTCGAGACTTTGGGAGTTATGAAGAAGTTGTTCGGTGTGATCTCTAAGTGGAGATGGAGTTTAGAGAATGGTATCATGGCTATGGTGATAAGAAAAGAAAGATAGAGTTTCAAGCTGGTGGATCTAATGACAAAGGTGGGAAAAAAATCAATGACCCACGTGCCAAAAATGTTGGAAGTTTCACCATGGGAACTGCCTCAAAGGGATGGGGAAATGCTTCAAGTGTGGAAATAAGTACACCATGCTCAATAGTGTCGAAAAGACATGAAAAGGAAGGATAATGTTGCCGATGAAAGGGGAGAACCACTCATGGTTCAATGCTACAACTGTATGGAGCAAGGGAACTATGCAAACCAGTGCACTAAACCTCAAGCTCTCGAGGGTAATCAGCGTCAGCAGCCACCAAAGCCAAAGGAACAAGGGAAGGCTTATGTCATCACTACTGCAGAGGTGGAGCATGATAATGAAGTCGTACAAGGTGCACTTCCTATTCACTCAATAATGGAAAATGTCTTATTTGATTTTGGTTCTACGCATTCCTTTATATCTTGCAAGTTTTCTAGAACTATAGAATCAAAGTCTCGAAACCTTGAAGTAGAGATATCTATAAAAACACCAAGTGGTGCAATCATTGCAACCCAAGTGTTTTAATCTTCTCCTGTTGACGTGATTGGGAAGATTCTTCTGGAAAATCTCGTAATACTTCCCTTGGTGGAATTCGACACTATAATGGGAATGGACTGGCTCTCGTTATATAGAGCACATATCAACTTTCAGGAAAAGGAAATATATTTTCATATTCCGAACCATCCTATGATCCTATACAAATGCAAGGAAGATCATGAATCTCCTTTGAAAAATCCTTCAATGGTGTGGGTGTTGATTCCCTATGAAGAAGAATACCTTACCCAAATGGTTGAGTCGAAGGAAACTTCCAACCATGAATAAATGCCCATCGTGAGGGAATACGGCGATGTATTTCCCGAAGAGTTACCTGGAATTCCCCCAGATCGTGAGGTAGAGTTCTCAATTGAACTCATACCCGGAGCTACTCCAATCTCAAAGTGCCCCTATAGGATGGCTCCTATCGAACTGGAGGAGTTGAAGAAGCAGCTGCAGGAGTATCTGGACAAAGGGTTCATACACCCTAGTACATTACCTTGGGGTGTGCCAGTGCTCTTTGTGAAGAAGAAGGATGGAACCATGCGGCTGTGTATCGATTATCGGGAACTCAACAAGATCACCATAAAGAACAAGTATCCTCTCCCAAGGATTGATGACTTGTTCGACCAGTTAAGCGGAGCTCAATACTTCTTAAAGGTGGATCTTCATTCTGGATATCATCAGGTAAAGGTGAAGAAGGAAGATGTTCAGAAGACTGCCTTTCGTACAAGGTATGGGCATTATGAGTTTTTGGTGATGCCCTTCGGACTTACTAATTCCCCTGCAATCTTCATGTATTTGATGAATAGAGTCTTTAGACATTACCTCGACAAATTTGTGGTAGTTTTAATTGATTATATTATCATCTACTCCAAGAGAAATGAGGAACATTAAGAACATCTAAGACTTGTTTTGGTGACATTAAGAAAGGAGAAGTTGTACGCCAAGTTCAGCAAGTGTGACTTTTGGATGAATCAAGTCACGTTCTTGGGACATGTGATCACAAGTGAGGGAATTTCTATGGATCCGTCAAAGACAAAGGCGATTTAGGAATGGCCCAGGCCCTCTAGTGTCACAGAAATCCGTAGTTTTCTTGGATTAGCTGGGTACTACCGACGTTTTGTGAGAAACTTCTCACGATTTTCAAGCCCACTAACTAAGTTAACAACGAAAGGGTTAAAGTATGTCTGGACGGAAGAATGTGAGGGAAGCTTCAAGGAGGTAAAGAGAAGGCTGATCACTGCACTTGTACTCACACTACCGAAAAGTGGAGAAAGTTTTGTGATATAAAGTGATGCTTCAAAGAAATTCTTCGGTTGTGTACTCATGAAAAATGATAATGTGATAGCCTACACCTCACGATAGTTGAAGATCCATGAGCAGAACTACCCGACGCATGATCTAGAGCTGGCAGCCGTGATTTTTGCCTTGAAAATATAGAGGCACTAACTTTATGGCGATAAGTGTGACATATACATCAACCAAAAGAACCTAAAGTATATATTCACACAAAAGGATATCAACATGCGTCAAAGGAGATTCTTAGAGATAATCAAGGATTATGATTGCTCTATTCACTATCATCCTGGAAAGGCGAACAAGGTAGCTGATGCTCTAAGAAAAAAAGAACCTGCTACTCTATCCATGTTGCGGATTGAGAAAGACCCTATCTTCTTAGATATGAAAAGGATGGATTTGGAAATTATAAGGGCAGGGGATACATCCTACCTTTCCCAAATGATTGTGCAACCATCCATCCAAGAGAAGATTAAGGAAGAAAAAAAATTATGATGTGGAGATACAAAAGAGGGTGAATGCAGTAAAGGAAGGGAAGCTGCAAGAGTTCCATATCGATGATGATGGTGTGATTCAGTTTGGATCACGACTTTGTGTACCCTCATCACCCGGGATAAAGAAGGAGCTATTGGATAATGCACAAAGCTCAACTTTATCTATCCATCCTGGGAGTACCAAGATGTATTGTGATATCTGAGAACACTTATGGTGGGATAACATGAAGAAGGAGATTGTGGAATATATATCAAGGTGCTTGGTATGGTAGCAAGTTAAAGCTGAGCGATAAAATTCCAAAGGTATGATGCATCCATTGCATATACCCATGTGAAAATGGGAAAATGTTAATATGGACTTTGTGACGGGTCTCCCGAAGACATCAAAGGGGAATAATGCGATCTGGGTTGTGGTTGACCGACTCACCAAGACTGCCCATTTCATCGCTATTCAGGAAGACCTCCTGCTTGAACAACTTGCAAGGAAATATGTGAAGGAAGTAGTGAGACTAAATGGGGTTCCACTTTCAATTGTCTCTGACCGTGATCCAAGGTTCACATCTAAGTTCTAGAAGAGCCTTCAGCATTCTTTGAGTATTGAATTAAATTTCAGCACGACCTATCACCCCCAAACTGATGTCCAGTCTGAAAGGACTATTCAAACGCTTGAAGATAAGCTAAGATCCTCCTCTCTTGAATTAAAAGTTGGTTGGGATCAGAATATCCCATTGATTGAGTTCTCATACAACAATAGCTTCCACTCTAGTATTTAGATGGCTCCGTATGAAGCTCTTTATGGGAATCGATGTAGAACTTCAACCTATTGGGATGAAGTTGGAGAAAAAAAGCTACTTGGGCCTAATCTTGTTCAAGAGATGACAGAGAAGGTTCAAGTCATCCAGAAACACATCAAAGCTGCTCAAATTCGGAAAAATAAATATGATGACAACCGTCGAAGGGACTTGGAGTTCGACGTTGGAGATAAATTCTTCCTTCAAATATCTACATAGAAGAGAGTCATGTGATTCGGGAAGAAAGGGAAGCTAAGCCCAAGGTATATTTTCCCCTTTGAGATCCTTGACTTCATAGGAGCCATGGCCTATCATCTAGAACATCCACCGAATATGACTCAATTTCATGATTTGTTTCATGTATCACTACTGAGGAAGTACATACCAGACCCCTCACATGTACTAAACTCATAGGTAGTGCATTTGGAAGATGATCTCTCCTATGAGGAGTAGCCAGTAAAGATTCTGGACTGAAGTGATAAGGTTCTACGCAACAAGACAACCCATCTTTTCAAAGTGTTGTGGAGGAACCATAAGTTTGTAGAAGCAACTTGGGAACCAGAAGAGGCAATGAAGGAGAAGTACCCTCACCTGTTTATGTAAAGAGAAATTTCGGGGGCGAAATTTCTTAAGGGGGAAGAATGTAACGACCCAAAGTTTTTCAATGGAAAATTCCCTTCTTATATTTATGTCATAAAATAACATGAAAACACAAAATAATGAACTATCAAGTGATAAGTGACCTTTAAACATAAGTTTTTCACTCCTATGTTTGGAATTTTGAAAATCCGACATACACGGTTGTGTTCAAGATGGTTTTGGGAGTCTAGAAAAACAAAAATAATTTTTTACAAATAGTAATGTACCCTTAGGAATAGTAACATACCCTTATGAATATTAATATGACACTTATGAATAGTAAATCATCCAACATAATAGTAAAATTACCTATGAATAATAAAATAAAATTTAGACATCTTAGAAAGTGACAATTTGACCTTAGTAAACGTTTTTGGTATTTTATAATTCATAAATAATTAATTATTAATTTAAAAGAATATTTATTTCCCTGAAATGTATTCATAAATTATTTAATCAATGTTCAATAGTTTTTAGATAATTTTATAAGACCCTACGTAATTTTTGAAAGAACTATAAAATCAGTTTTAATCTTAAAAACAGTTTTTTAAGTAAATTATGATTTTAATTAAATATTAAATTAATAATATTTAGAAAATTATTTTTGGAAAATGGACTTCATTTTTGGATTCTACACATTGAAAATGGTTGGGGTAAATTTTTGGGATTTTTCTGAGATACTTGAATTTTTTATGAATAGTAGAATCCGATAATTCACAATAAATGCTAAATAATGTATTAATTGAGTCATCGATGATTCTCTGCTGATGTAAGCCCACTTGGTTCGGGATTACATTATAAAATTACTATTCTTGTTAATTAAAGACTCACTATTCCTTGTCTTGTGGGGAAATAATAAACTAATGAATTTTATATTAAGGAAACCCCTCTCCCCTCCACTATAAATACCACCCTTCACTCCCTCATTTCCTCACACCTTTAAAGCTCCAAGCCTTCTATAAACTCTGCCCAAACATCTTCCCTAGAGCCTCCCCCACGTAAAAAAGCTTCTGGTCTCATCAAAACACCAAAACTAGCTACCTTAAGGAAGATCTCAAGAGGAATATTTAAGAGGTAATTTCTCTCCCTCTTCTCCTTTAATTCCCTTCCAAGTTCAAGTTCCTTTCTTGATATCTCCCCACCTATATTCATCAAAATTGTTTTGTAACTCCATTATTATACATATAATGTAATTTTATGATTCTAATGTTATATTATATCACCCCACACTCTTTCCCTCTTCTGTTTATTTTATTAAAGAGAACGTTGTTCATGAGGTGTTAATTTATGACCTTCAAAAATGACATGCTCTCTTCTTCCATTTCTACCTTCAGATCTGGTCATGAAACCATTTTTATGGTTGAACTAGAATATTTTATATGTATTATGTTCTATTTAAAGTTCTTTAAATAACCAATGTCCATATTACTAAGTGATAAGTTAAAACAAGTTCACTGTGATCCAAAAACCGCCCAAATTGACCCAAATAACCATCATTTAATTCTTATCTAATGATTCATCCAAATGGATCTAATATAATTCATTATAAGGTCATTAAATATCCTGTAATATCATTAATAACATGTACTATCATTTCTGGATGTTTACTCATGTTCTACCCAAACTTCAATTTAAGAATACAAGTGAACCACCCAAGAAAAACCTTAAAAACGAACATCCTCGAACAATGTTTTTAAACTCTATAAGACATACAAAGGAACATAATATGAAATAATGAAACAATAATAAACCACATTAATTTATACATGGTTCTGGTTTTCTAATTAATGAATATAATGTCATTATACATGACATTAAAGAGAGAGAAGCATACAGGTACAAGGTAAGGGGAAATTCTCGAACCCAACTTTCATCCTTCAGGTTCTACCTCTTTCACTCCATTTTTGATATAGTCACTCCTTAAAGATCATTTGTTCATTTATTTATTTCCTTTTCTGGGATATACATGCTTTATACTGAAGTTTATGTCAATCCAAATGTTTTTCGAAAGAACTCTTCTCTTACGAATCAACTTTTACCTCTCATTCAAGGTTGATGATTCTTGTATCAAGTATGTTGTTCCCTA
Source organism: Viscum album (assembly GCA_963277665.1). NCBI lineage: Eukaryota > Viridiplantae > Streptophyta > Magnoliopsida > Santalales > Viscaceae > Viscum > Viscum album. Next base: position 887,713 of record CAUJRU010000301.1, on the reverse strand, counting down.
TTTATTTTGGGAACCCAATGTTTAGAATCTGTTATTATGATATGAAACCCATTATTTTTCATGGTTTAGTTATTTTCATTTATTTTATATTTTCATTGTGGCAAGAATGATAAATGATAATGTTATGATGTGACGGGTGCACCCGGAATTATATAGCGCAATATGAATGTTTAAATGTGACGGGTGCGCCCGGAATTATATAGCGCTCCAATGCATTGGGTAAAGGGATTAATCTCATGAGTAAATGTGAAATGATGTGTGAACAAGATTCTAGCTTTGTTCACAAGTATGTGTGGTAGTTTACCGCTAAGACATGATGTTTCATTTTTATGCATTGCCACATTTCAAGTCTTTTATTTATGCTCCTCTCATGTTCATGATCTTTTGCCTATGTTATGACTATGCTCACCCCATGCTATATTGTTTTTATCTATCCTCTTAATGGGCTTCTAGATCACCCCTTTTTATGTATATCCTCAGGTGGATATACGTACTAAGGATAGGATAAGTTCCAATAAGAATCTAGAGAAGAAGAAATTAAATAAATGATTATGCTTGATGTTGTAATTGTTATGTGTTGTCCTAGTTTGAACAAGACACTAAACCCTTGGATCCTCTATGGGTAATACTATTATGTTGTTTATCTTTGAGATTATGTAATAGTAATGTATGAAAAGTTTGGGTCACTATAATTTTTATTTCCATTCAACACTAGCGCACATACCTGTTGGGACAATCTTATATTGTTTACTCTTACTAACACAACCTCAAATTTTTATTAGAAAAACACATTACCACGAAGGATAAAAAATGTTGGTGGGATATACTTTTAGGATATCATTTTGATATAAAATAGAATCTAGGCCGCACCAACTCAGCCACATATTCCCTTTATCGCCAGGCTGATCCATTAGACTGCTACCATTTTTAGTCTCTTCCACTGTGGCAAGAGCATCATGACTTGACAGCTTCAGTACGCCATGATCCCTACCTAGATAGTGTTCTAAAACTCCTTTAGATGACCTCTATCCCTCCTCTAGGTTTTCCTCTTTCTCTTGTCACCATATTTTATAAAGTTCATCTTGTAATTCTAGCATCTTTCGCTTAGATCCAATGGATTTGGAAAGAATTCCATTCATCTCCAGTAGGTGGACACTCTAGTTTTTATCAAATCTATCGCAAATTGGCTAACAATTTGTATTGGTTTGGGATGATCCATTAGATTTTTTATTTTTTCCACCAATATTCCACTTTCCAGTGCTTTAAATATTCCACATTATCCCCTACTATCCTTCTCTATCCCTTTATTGGGAACCTCCTCAATTGGTGCACCACGTGGGTCAAGACCACGTGAATTAATTCACATGGTGACATGATTTTTACATGGTGACATGCTTTTTACATGGTGACATATTTTTGACATGGAGATGTAATTTGATGTGAATTCTTTTTCCTTATATAAGGAGGCATCGGCACAGTATTTCAACACACCAATAACATTGTGAGAAAATAACATTTGGTGATCACCATTCTTCGATGGTCATTTTTATTGCTCTATGTCTTTGATTCACTGCTTTTATTCTTGAGTATTAATTTTTAGATCCCTTCCATTTTTAAGGAGTCTATACCGAGTACCTCTTGATTTTATTGAATTATTATTTCTAGACTAGGTCTGTTGGTTTTTGCCTCATTTATTTCTCCACATAAAAATTTCCGGTGTCAACCTTTTATATTCTGCAAATTTACTTTTGGGTCGCTACACACCTGCTTTTATTTTGAGGGAAAAAAATTCCCGCTGCATGTTCGCTTTGATTTTATTTTGGCGTTCATCACTTATCATCTTTCCCAGCATTTGGTATCAAAAGTTTTGGTTTTTATTTCATACTTAATAGGGAATCCAATTATAGTGGGATGATTTTGTTGAGTGTTACCAACTACAATATGTGGCGGCAAAAAATGAAGGATGTGCTTTTTGTCAAGTGAATGTATCTTCTGATGTTTAGCACCCAGAAGCCAGGGAGGATGTCAGATGAAGAATAGTAATTCGAGCAAGATATGGTTTTTGATTTCATTAGAAAATGGATCGAATACAACCTAATGAACCACATTGTCAATATCTCTCATGCCAGAACTTTGTGGGAGAATCTTGAGATGACCTACGCTTCCAAGATGGGGAAAAATAAACTGTTTATTCTCAAAAAATGATGAATTTGAGGTCAAAAGAAGGTAAGTCTATTTTTTGACTATTTAATTGAATGTAAAGGATGTTTTAATCAATTATCTAACATGAGTATCAATTTTTAAGATGAGGTTTCATCTATTTTGTTTCTTAACACTTTACCCAATTCTTGTGAGAATTTACATGTTACTCTAACAGGTTCTACTCCTAATAGTGTTGTGACATTTAGTTTTTTAAGTATGTTATTTTAAATGAAGAGGCAAGGATAATTACTCAAGATAAATCTCCTTCAGATATTTTAGTCACATAGAATAGGGGAGAAGCTGGGACCAAAGACAAAGCAGTTGAGGTAATAGTAGAGGCAGAAGCAAATCCAGATCGAAGTAGAGAGATTTTTAATGTCATCATTGTGGTAAAAAGGGGAATGTTAATAAGTTTTATTAACATATAAAAAGATAGAATAGAATGAAGGAAAATTCAAAGAATAAAAATGGTGATGGATATGATCATGTCGCCGCCACTACAGGGGGTTACCTTGTTATTGTTTATGACTCCATTAATATTGATTCTGATTATTCTTGATGGTTTGTTGACAGTGGTTCCTATTTTCACATGACATTGAAGAATAAGTTATTTACATCTTAAATCCTAGGTAATTTTGGAATTTTTAAGATGGGAAATGATGGTCATGTTAACATTCTAGGTATCAGGACTATTCTTTTAGAGACTAGTATATGAAGTAAGATGATTTTGAAGAATGTTTGACATGTTATGAAGGTTCTCTTGAATATTATTTCTAATAGAATTCTTGATGATGAAGGGTTTATTAGTACTTTTAGTTATTTCTAATGGAAACTTCCCAAGGGATCTTTGATTGTGGATTGAGGGAAGAAGTAGTCATATTTGTATTGGACTAGAGCTTCTAATCAAGGATATTATAAGCTGTTAAAAACTCTATAATCAAAGGCATTAGTGATGGTTCATGAACCCCATCTAATGTCATAAATTATAGGGCATTCACAACCCCTTATAATGTCATAAATTAGAGGGTGTTCACAACCCCCTCTAATTTCTTAAATTAGAGGGGTTTAAAACCCCCTCTAATGTCATATATTAGAGTGGTTCAACACCCCCTCTAATTTATTAAATTATAAGTCGTTTATAACCACATATAATTTCTTAAATTGGAAGGGGTTCAAAACACCCTCTTATCTAAGGGATTAATGGATGTTCATGAACCCCCTCTATTTTATGATATTAGAGGGGGTTGTAAACCCCCACTATTTCCCTTTAAAAAATTATTTTCATTTTATATATATAACCTCTAATATCCAAATGAATATTATATATAGAGAACCTCTAAAATCCAAACAAACATATAGGTCCACTAATTATTAAATTAGCAGTGGTTTTGACACAACTACCTCTATAATCCAACCAAATATAACAAAGAAAAAAATGATAAAAAAATTAGTGGGGTGTTTTGAACCCCCCCACCCCTATAAATGTTATTATTAGAGGAGGTTGTGTATTTTCCCCTCTAAAATTAATTTCTAGGGGGTTTTGTATAACCCCCTATAAAAATCCACTGCTAATATACTATTTTTTGTAGTGACTCACATAAGCTCTGGGTTTATGTTTTGAATGAAAAAAGTCAGGTGCCCAGTGTTTTTAAGTAATTTCATGTATCTATTGAGAGGGAATGAGGTAAGAAATTTAAATGTATTTGTACATACAAAGGGGGAGATTATTTTGTTCTGTTTGATCAGTATTGTAGGCAGGAAGGTATTAAACAACAGAAGACGCCTCCCAATACAACTCAACTAAATGGTGTAGCTGAGCGAATGAAAAGGACTTTGTTGGAAAGAGTGCGTTGTTTGCTTTCAGAACCAAAGTTTCCAGGAAATTTTTGGTGTGAGGATTTACTTATTGCTTCGTATATTATCAATTTATCACTTTCGGTATGTTTTTAGAAAGACACTCCCGACAAGTTTTTTTATGGAAAAGAGATCGGGTATGATCACATGTTTGTTTTTGGTTGAAAGTCTTTTTTTCATGCGCCTAGAGAAGAGAGATCCAAGTTGGATGGAACGGAACGCTAGTGTATTTTTATTAGCTATAGACATGATGAGTTTGGGTATAGGTTCAAGGATAATGTTTTAAATAAACTTGTCAGAAGTTGTGATGCAGTGTTTAAGGAGGATTAGACTATTATATACATTGATAAGGGAGAAATATCCACTTCTCTAACTTTTGATGGTTTTTTTAGTCTTGAGCTAGGTTCTGATTCACATTTACCTCATATTGTTTATTTTGATGATTTCATTGATGTAGAGAATGATTCTCAGGGTGAATATGTCAGATTTTATGTTTCTGATTACCCTTTTGTTTTTTATGATCCCGTACCATGGGTTATTAATGTACCATTAGTTCTACTCTGGAGGTCATATCAGCATCATATTGTTTCTATATGGTATTCACCTAATGAGTATATGCTCCTAACTGAAGGGGGAGAACCATAATCTTTTTATGAGACAATGAAAACTGAACAGAAGTGCAAAAGGGTTGTGGTAATGGATGACGAGATGACATCTTTGCACAACAACAATACTTTTGAGCAGGTGAATTTATCGATAGGTAAGAGAACTTTGAAAAATCAGTGGATTTATTAGATTAATAATTAAGAATCCAATTATTTTCTAGGATGCAAGGCATGGTTATATGTTAAAGGCTTCCATCAGAAGAAATTTATTAATTTTTATGAAATTTTCTATCATATTTTAAAAATGTTTTTCATTCAGGTTGTTCTTGGTTTGGCTGCTAGTTTGAATCTGTAGATTGAGCAGGTGGATGTGAAGAAATCTTTCCTCCATGTAGATTTAGAGGAGGATATTTATATAGATAATCCATAGGGTTTTGTTGAAATAGTTAAATAAAATCATGTCTGTAGGTTGAATAAACGTTTTTATAGTTTGAATAATGCTCTTAGGAATTTGTATAAGAAGTTTGAATTTGTCATTTCTCATCAGGGTTTCAAGAAGACATCTTCTAACCATTTTTTTTTATAGATTTATTGTTGATGATTTTATTATACTATTACTTTATGTTGATGATATTCTCAATATTGGCCATGATGCTTCTAGAATTGATATATTTAAGAAGAATCTTTTTCAGTCTTTTGTGATGAAAGACTTGGAGCCAAAATGATAGATTCTTGGAATGTTGATCTCCCATGAAAAGAAGGCCAATAAATTGTGTTTATCTCAGGAGAGATACATTGAGAAGGTTCTTCGTATATTTTGTATGGATAGAGATAAAGTTACTACCACTCCTCTCACTTTACATTTTAATATCAGCACCAGTCAGTCACCTTCTACTGATGAAGAGAGAGAGGAGATGTAGTATGTATCTTATTCATCTATTGTTGGTTGTTTGATGTATGAAATTGTATGTAATAGACCTAATATAGCTCATGTTTTTGGTGTGGTTAGTTATTTTCTATCAAATCTAGGTAGAGAGCATTGGATAGTAGTGAAGTGTGTTTTTTTATCTTTATGGTACTTCTGATCTGATATTATGTTTTGGAAAAGGGGAACCTATGCTTTGTGGCTTTAAAGATTAGGATATGGTAGAAGATTTTGATTTGAAGAAGTCTACTTCAGGATATTTGATCACTTTTTTAGGGAGATTTGTATCATGGTAGGCTTGACTACATAGATGTTTTACATTATCTACCACAAAGTCAGAGTTTATTATAGCTATAGAGGTATGCAAAGAATTTCTGTGGATGAAAACTATTATTTGATAGCTCGGTTTAAATCATGATAGGTATGTTTTATTTTTGGATAGTCATAGTTCTATTTGATTGGGAAATAATTCTACTTTTCAGGGTAGTTCGAAATATATAAATTTTCAATATCATTAGATCTGCAATGTCCTTGATTCGAGACAGTTAGATCTTGAGAAGATCCACACGGATGACAATGGGTTAGACATGTTGACCAAGAGTTTACCCATAATAAAATTTGAGACTTGTTGAGTAATTCCAGGGTTAATGATAATCCCCACTTCATTCAGTGGGGGAGTTTGTCGGCCGCCTCCTCAATTGGAACACCACATAGGTTAGGACTATGTGAATTAATTCACATGGTGACATGCTTTTTATATGGAGATTTAATTTAATGCAGATTCTTTTTCCCAATATAATGAGGTAGTGATAAGGCATTTCAACACCCCAACAACATAGAGATAAAATCTCATTAGGTGATCACCTTTATTTGATGACCATTTTTCTTACTCTCTGTGTTTGATTCACTGATTTTATTCTTCAGTATTACTTTTGAGATCCCTTTCATTTTGGGGGAGTCTCTACCATATACCTCTTGATTTTAGTGGATCCCTCTTTCTAGACTAGGTCACATGTTTTTTTCCCACATTGGGTTTTCCACATAAAATTATCTAGTTTCAACCTTTTATATTTTGTACATTTACTTTTGGGTCATTGTGTATCTACTTTTATATAGAGGGAAATATTTTTTCTGTCACGACCCGACCTCGGGGCCCGTGCCGTGACTACCCCAAGCCCGCCTTCCATAGGCCAGGGGCTGGCGACTAGCACCAAGGCGTAAAATCCCGGTAAACAGGGAAGGCATTGCCTTTATAAGTAACAACCACCACAGAGTCAGCAAGCGGAGAGTAACTACAAAGTGCAGAAAAGTAAAGGGGGCCGGAAATACAAGCCCAACTGTAAAGTACAACTGAAAAAGTAAAGAACAGCAACTGAAGAAAAGACGGCGGCCTCGTGTCGTCCACTGGCAATCCCACCTGAAGGGTGGGTACAGATAGCCTCCAGGCTCCTCGGGTCCCACGTCCGCTCCGAGCACGTCCCGTCCAGTGGTCCACCTCCAGGTACTGTCCTGCTCCACGCCCCAACCGTGATCAGCGCTGTCCGTCATCTGCAACCAACACAACAAGGTGCGGGCATAGCCCGTGCAGGGGTGAGTATAAGCTACTCAGTAAGGACCACGAGACCCCCGAAGGTCTCCCGAAATCCACAAAGGATATAGAACAAAAGAAAGATGCAATCACGAAGTAACATCTGACTCGACTTAGGTATATGCCCATACATATACCTAAGTCCCCAATTCTAGCTCTACTCACGAGCCCAAGAACAACTCAATCCACGCAGGAAAGCAAGACTCAAATCCACAAGGAGAGTAAACAGTAAATCCACAAAGGATAGTTCAACACAATCCACAAAGGAGAGTAACATAAGATTCAGCTCAACCAGGTATACTTTTTCGGATGACGTCAAAGATGATCACTGATCCATCTAAGTCGTCGGACCCACGAAGGATCGATAGGTACTAACCCCCGCAAAAGACCCACATAGAATCGGGCTCACACAGAACCTGTAGGCAGTGGCTCACACAGAACCGGTAGTGAGGACCCACATAGGATCGGGCTCACACAGAACCTGTAGCACTGATCCACGTAGGATCGCTGAGTGCAGTAGTCGACGCAGTCCACTGAGGATCTCTGCACAGGCGTCGCCGCAGTCCACGAAGGATCTCTGCTCTGCCATCGCCGCAGTCCACGGAGGATCTCTGCTCTGCCGTCGTCGCAGTCCACGGAGGATCTCTGCTCTGCCGTCGTCGCAGTCCACGGAGGATCTCTGCTCTGTCGCCGAAGTCACAGTCAGCGCTAGGGTTCCCGCACATAGCGAGCTCGTTTAGGAGGGTCCGCTCCACGAGCCGAGAGGCTGATACATCAACTGACACGTAGTCCGAAGTTGGTGTATCCAAAAGTTCCGTAACGACAACAGGATCTCAACGCAACAGACGGCGCGTCAATCGGACGCCCGGTCTGAGAGTTATTGGCATTTTCGTCCCAGGGGCCCGGTTGGTTTTTAGGGCAAAACCAACCCGACCGTACTCCGCCTGTGTCCGATCCTCGGGCGGAGTATGCCAAAAGTTCCGTCTCACTTAGAGGAAACTACCACAGCTGACGGTACGTCGATCGGACGTTCGTAGCTCAAGTTATGAGCGTTTCCGCTCCGAGGGCCCGGTTGGTTTCGTGTACGAACCAACCCGGCCGAACCCAAAGTCTTCCGAAACCTTGAGTATAATATACCGAAACGACCGTATCGATCCAAGGATCGCGTAGCCGCTGACGGTTCGTCAATCGGAGGTCCCAGGCCCAAGATATGGGCGAAATACCGAAGAAGGCCCGAAAACGGGGGTTCTGGGTCCGGGGCGACCCGGCCCGAACCACCCCTGGGTCGGCCGAACCGGGTCGGCCCGACCCGGCTAGGCCGGGTCCGGTCCGGCCTGGGCGCGGCCCGGCCGACCGGACCAGCCGGCTCGGCTTCGGCCGAGCGGCCGAAGAGGCGCCGCGGGTTTGACCCGCGGCTTAGGTGGAACGCGGCCCCGCGGGGGGGGGGGGGGGGGCCGCCTGTCACGCGGACGCGGCCGGGCCGCCGCGTCCCTCCCCGGTTCCGCGCGGCCGCGGAACCGGCCGCCGCCGCCGCGGCGGATCTCCTCCACGGCGGGCCGCCGGAGTTGCTCCGGTGGCCCGTTTTGCCTCCCGTCTGCGCCATTGCTCCTCCCGGGGGCCGATCTTCACTGCGGGATCAACGGATCGCCCTTGCCGCACGGTTCGTCGTCGTCCACCAAATCCGCACAACAAAAGATCGGCGGAGGGTTGCCGGGTCTTGTTCGTTAGACCCGCACCCTCCGCGTTAGTCATAAACAACGGGAGGAAAAGAAAATAATCAACAACAATTTTAATTAAATTAAAATTGTTCGGAGATCAGGTTCTTTATTTTAAAAGAATAAACACGAGGAAATAAAAATATTCCAACATCCCTTACTTTGTCGTCGTCGTCGGACGAGAGGTCGTCGCGGAATCGCTCGTCGCGGAAGAAGGAGATCGTCACGTCGTCGCGGTATCCGGCGTCGCATTGCCAATCTCCGGATCAAGATCAAACGGATTTAATTAATTAAATCCGTTGTCATTGAAAATAAAAAGGGAGAAATAAACGATCCGATTCTCACCTTAGTTGCCGAACGAGGATCGGCCGTGGAAGAAGAGGCGTCGCCGAAGAATGTCGCGGGTAGAGCTCGTCGACGTCGCAGATCACGGTGTGCGTCGTCGAATTCCGGTCGCCGGCGTTCTTCGCGTTCTTCGCGTTCTTCGCGTTCTTCGCGTTCTTCGCGAGGAGGGTGGAGGCTCAGAGGAATTGCACAACGATAGCAATCCTCCAAAATAGACAAGTTTGTCTATTTTATTATTTTGCCAACGAACGCAAACGCGTAAGTAACGACCCATTAAATTCGTTGAATTAATTCAACGAATGAAACAGCCCATTTAATTCACGAAATAAACCGCCCAATTAAATGGTCTGTTAAGAAATAAAGAAAACGCGTCGGTTGACTTTTCAGTTACTTTGACGGGTTTTCGCGGGTGCGTTACTTAGCAAAAGAAACGGCGGGGCTCGTGCGGGCCCCACCGCACAAATATCCTAACAAGGGGTAGGATATTTCCGGATAGCACCCTATCCGCTTTAACTCAGTTCAAGTGGCTTCCAAGCGGCTTCCAAGCAGCTTAAGTGAAATAAAATAAAGTTGTCGCACAAACTTTATTTTATTTCTGACTTAAAGCCCCAAAATTTAAAAACCACGTCTGAGCAAACGCAACTCCGGAAGAGGCGTTTCTAAACAAATACCAGCGCTGCGATTTCATCGGTGCCCTCAGAATTCGATTCCGGGCACCGGTTCAAAAGATAGAAAAACCCGCTCGTCCGTTCACTGAACGTACCCGAGCCAAACTTCGGAAATTGATTCCGGGCACACCGGGCCTCAGAATCAGGTGCCATCTGAAGCTGCGCTCTTGTAAAATTCCAAAGAAAATTAAGAAAAAAAATTTCCTTGAAATTTGCGGGTCTTTACATTACTCTCACCTCAGGGCTTTACGTCCCCGTAAAGATACATCAAAAACTAGGGGAACAAATGGGGGTACTGAGCACGCATCTGAGCCTCCCGCTCCCAAGTGCTCTCCTGGAGGTTCCCGTGCTGCCATCTGACGCGCACAAGAGGAATCGACCGCCCACGTAGGACCCGCTCCTGTCGATCCTCGATCTCCACTGGGACCTCCGCAAAAGTCGCCCCATCGTCCACGTCCAGCTCCCCAAAGTCGATGATGTGCGTCGGGTCGTGCACGTATCTCCTCAGCTGAGACACGTGGAAGACGTCGTGCACCCGGTGCAACTGAGGTGGTAGAGCCAGGCGATAAGCCACCTCTCCTATCCTGCTGAGGACCTGGAAAGGCCCGATGAAGCGTGGAGACAACTTGCCGCCTCGGCCAAATCTCCGTAAACCACGTCGAGGTGAGACATGCAAAAAGACGTGGTCGCCATCCTCGAACTCCAGTGGCCTCCGCCTCCTGTCAGTATATGACTTCTGCCAGCTCTGAGCTGTCCTCATCCTCTCCTGGATGATCTGGACCTTCTCTGTCGTGGCTCGGACCATCTCTGGTCCCACGAGTGCTGACTCCCCAGGGTCTGTCCAGCACAACGGTGATCTGCAGGGTCTGCCGTACAACGCCTCGTATGGTGTCATCCCGATGGTGGAGTGGTAGCTGTTGTTTTACGCGAACTCCAACAAGGGTAGGTGGTCCTCCCAGCTGCGACCAAAGTCGAGAACACATGCACGGAGCATGTCCTCGAGTGTCTGTATGGTCCTCTCAGTCTGACCATCCGTCTGAGGGTGGAAGGCTGTGCTCAGATGGAGCCGTGTCCCGAACGCCTCCTACAACCCCTTCCAAAGCCGGGAAGTGAAACGAGCATCTCGATTGGAGACGATAGACGATGGCACACCGTGAAGCCGTACGATCTCCTGGACGTAAAGACGTCCCAAGCTCTCCACTGAGCCCTGCTCTCTGATGGGTAAGAAGTGTGCCGACTTGGTGAGTCGGTCGACAATCACCCAAATGGAGTCGTGACCTCTGGAAGTGCGTGGAAGTCCAGTCACGAAGTCCATAGATATGTCGTCTCACTTCCACTCCGGGACCTCCAAGGGCTGTACCAAGCCTGCTGGTACCTGATGCTCTGCCTTCACCTTCTGGCAGGTGAGGCATCGTGAAACGAACTCTGCCACAGCTTTCTTCATGCCCGGCCACCAGTGCTGTCGCCTGAGATCCTGGTACATCTTCGCCACTCCGGGATGCACCGCCAAGGGAGAAGTGTGAAACTCTCTCAGCACCTCCTCTCGTAAAGCGACTGGTACGAAGGTACGTCCTCTGAAAAGGATGTTGTGCTCTGCTCCAAGGGAGAAACCATCAGGCGCCTAACCTGAGGATATCAGTGCACGCCGGGTCTCACAGTCAGCGTCCCCACGCTGAGCCTCTCTGACCCGCTGTAGAAGTGGAGGAGAGACTGTGAGAGACTGAAGAAAGGCTGCTCCGTCTCTATCCACGAAGGATATCTGCAAGGAGGCTAGCTGCTCCGTCGCCTCCTCAAGTAGCTGAATGCCCGTCCTCCTGCTGAGGGCATCGGCTACCACGTTCCCCTTCCCAGGAGTATAGACTATCTCAAAGTCATAGTCCTGGAGGAACTCAAGCCATCTCCGCTGTCTCAGGTTCAGGTCCTTCTGAGAGAAGATATACCTGAGACTCTGGTGGTCAGAAAAGACTGTGAAGCGCTCGCCCATTAGATAGTGCCGCCAAGTCTTCAGAGCGAAGACCACTGCTGCTAACTCCAGGTCATGAGTGGCGTAGTTCTGCTCATGCGGCCTCAACTGACGTGATCCGTAGGCGATCACGGCCCGCTCTTGCATCAGGACGCACCCGAGTCCAGTCCCTGATGCATCGCAGTAAACTACGTATCCAACTCCCTCCTCAGGCAACCTCAAGATAGGTGCGCTGGTCAATCTCTGTCTCAGCTCCTGGAAGCTCTGCTGACATCTGTCTGACCACACAAAGGGTTTCCCCTTCTTCGTCAAGGATGAGAGTGGTGCCGCAACTCTGGAGAAGTCTGGCACAAATCTCCGATAGTATCCAGCTAAGCCCAAGAAACTCCGCACCTCTGTCACGCTCTTGGGTGGCTCCCAAGCTAGCACTGCCTCGATCTTCGCGGGATCCACTGCAACTCCCGCCTCAGAGATGACGTGCCCCAAGAAATGGACCTCACATAACCAGAACTGGCATTTTGAGAGCTTGCCATAAAGCTGGTGCTCTCGGAGTGTGTCTAGAACAACTCGTAGGTGGTAGGCATGCTCCTCCTCAGTCGTCGAGTATACCAAAATGTCGTCAATGAAGACCACGACAAATCGGTCGAGGTATGGCTGGAAGATCCTGTTCATGAGGCTCATGAACACTGCTGGAGCATTGGTTACGCCGAACGGCATAACCAAGAACTCATAATGGCCATACCGACATCTGAAGGCCGTCTTCTGCACGTCCTCGTCTCGAACTCTGAGCTGATGATAGCCTGACCGGAGGTCTATCTTCGAGAACCACCGCGCTCCCTTGAGCTGATCGAAGAGGTCATCAATCCGTGGCAGCGGATACTTGTTCCTTACTGTCACCTGGTTCAGGCGACGATAGTCGACACACAGTCGCAAGCTCCCGTCCGCCTTCTTGGCGAACAAAATCGGGGAAGCCCAGGGTGAAACACTGGGTCGGATAAACCCCTTGCTCTGCAAGTCTTCCAACTGTACCCGCAGCTCCCGAAGCTCGGCGGGGGCCATCCGATATGCTGGAGTAGATATCGGGGTTGTCCCAGGGTACAAGTTGATGTAAAAGTCTACCTCTCTACGAGGAGGTAGCCCTGGAACGTCGTCGGGAAAGACGTCCACGTACTGGTCCACCACTGCAGGAAAAACTGGACTCCGCACGTCCACTGCTCCTAGGATGAGGCTAGCCAACTGATGAGAGATGGGCTGCACTCTCCTCCGTGGAAGTCCATCCTGCGCTGCAAAGGTTCCCTTCTCGCCGGTGAAGGTAAACCTGCTCCCGTCGGTGCGAACACATCGCACCTTGCGCCTAAAACAGTCGATCTGGGCATGAACCGTGGATAGCCAATCCATGCCCAAGATGACGTCGTAAGGCCTCGACGCCGCTACAAGGAGATCCCAGCCGAAGCTCTCGCCTCCTAGAGTAAGCTCACACTGCCGGCACCAGTGCGTAATCGTCGAGTCTGCTCCCGTAGGAGTCTCTAGCCGTAAGGATCGAGCCAACGGCTCAGTCGGAATCTCCGAGCTCCGAACAAGGGCAGAGGCTATGAAAGAGTGACTCGCTCCTGTGTCTATAAGTACTGCAGCAAGGGTGGAATAGACACAGATCGTACCTCGAATCATCTCTGGCATGTCGGGGTCGTAGGCCTCCACTGCTTGGAGCTGGGCCTGTCCCTGCCCGCCAGCTCCCTGTGGTCGAGGTGGCCCTCCTGGTGGTGGTGGGGGTAGAGCCTGGAAGCGTCGCCCACCACCCGCTGCTCGGCCAGCTCCTCTGCCTCGTCTGCCTCCTCCCTGCGGACCGCCACGGTCGACCCTCTGCCTCTGCCTGGGTGGCCCCTCCACCGTCTGCTGCTCCTCTGATCGGCGAGTCGGGCAGTCACGAGCCATGTGACCCTGCCCGCCGCAGGAGTAGCACAGCCTGCCTCTCGGAAGGCTGGCACTCCGCTGTGTGCCCCGCACTGCTGAGCCGGTGTCCTGAGGCCGTCTGCGTGGGGGTCTGGTCTGCCTGGACCCGAGAGTCATCCGTCGGCTACCTGCTGCCGAAGACTCAGCTACCTGCCGCCCTGCGCTAGGTCTCGCCGCTGAAGAAGGCTCTGCCAGGAAGCTCTCGATCAGGAGGGCTCGCTACAGCACTCCCGCCTGGGTCGGAATGCTGAGGGAGATCAGCGACGCCCGAATCTCCTGCCGCAAGCCCTGCTCGAAGGTCCGGGCCCAGAAGAAGGGGTCCCGTACCATGTCGGTCGAGTAGCGAGATAGGTCAGTGAACCTCGCCGCGTACTGAGCGACCGTCATGCTGCCCTGGCGCAGCTGGAGAAGCTCCTGGATGCGCACCGCTCGGAGGGTGGCCGGGACGAACTCAGAGCGGAAGAGGCTCTCGAAGTCCGCCCAGAGCAAGGATGCCTCATCGTGAACCTGGAGCATCAAGCTCCACCATCGTCCTGCCGCCGCCTGCAGGAGGCTCGCCGCGAGAATCACCATGAGATCCGCTGGTGTCCTCACTAGCCTAAATATCCGTACCACCGCCTCTAGCCAGTCCTCGGCGGCCTGGGGGTCCGCCTCACCGCGAAACCTGGGCGGTCGCTGGCTCTGATACTCATGCAGTGCCCTGAGGCGACGTGCATCGTCAGCGTCTGGTACTGGTAGCATCGGTGGCTCGGCGGGTAAGGCTACCGCCGGTGCCACTGCTGGCAAAGGGACCTGCACCGAGGCCTCGTCGCTCGGTGGGCTGCCGTCGCGCCCTACACTCGGAACCCTAGCTGGCTGTCGTCGCGGGGCCATCCTGAAAAGGAGAACAAGAGCACCAGAGTCAGAACAGTATACCTGGTGAGCTGGCACAAGTAATCACAAGGAAAACTTGAGACTTTCATAAAGCAGATCAGTATACCCGGTGAGCTGACACAAGTAATCACAAAGAAAACTTGGAACACACACGCAATCAATGTTTTCATGCATTAAGTCGGAAATCAGGAGTCAGGGTCCTGGTGTACGGATACGTCGGCCGCCGCACCAACACTGGGCTCCCTGAACTGATAACCACACTCAATACACTAAACACTATTGCTTCACATAGAAAGAAAAGACGATCAGAGTCTGCGGTAGAACCGACCACCTCTGATACCAATTTGTCACGACCCGACCTCGGGGCTCGTGCCGTGACTACCCCAAGCCCGCCTTCCATAGGCCAGGGGCTGGCGACTAGCACCAAGGCGTAAAATCCCGGTAAACAGGGAAGGCATTGCCTTTATAAGTAACAACCACCACAGAGTCAGCAAGCGGAGAGTAACTATAAAGTGCAGAAAAGTAAAGGGGGCCGGAAATACAAGCCCAACTATAAAGTACAACTGAAAAAGTAAAGAACAGCAACTGGAGAAAAGACGGCGGCCTCGTGTCGTCCACTGGCAATCCCACCTGAAGGGTGGGTACAGATAGCCTCCAGGCTCCTCGGGTCCCACGTCCGCTCCGAGCACGTCCCGTCCAGTGGTCCACCTCCAGGTACTGTCCTGCTCCACGCCCCAACCGTGATCAGCGCTGTCCGTCGTCTGCAACCAACACAACAAGGTGCGGGCATAGCCCGTGCAGGGGTGAGTATAAGCTACTCAGTAAGGACCCCGAGACCCCCGAAGGTCTCCCGAAATCCACAAAGGATATAGCACAAAAAAAAAAGATGCAATCAAGAAGTAACATCTGACTCGACTTAGGTATATGCCCATACATATACCTAAGTCCCCAATTCTAGCTCTACTCACGAGCCCAAGAACAACTCAATCCACGCAGAAAAGCAAGACTCAAATCCACAAGGAGAGTAAACAGTAAATCCACAAAGGATAGTTCAACACAATCCACAAAGGAGAGTAACATAAGATTCAGCTCAACCAGGTATACTTTTTCGGATGACGTCAAAGATGATCACTGATCCATCTAAGTCATCGGACCCACGAAGGATCGATAGGTACTAACCCCCGCAAAAGACCCACATAGGATCGGGCTCACACAGAACCTGTAGGCAGTGGCTCACACAGAACCGGTAGTAAGGACCCACATAGGATCGGGCTCACACAGAACCTGTAGCACTGATCCACGTAGGATCGCTGAGTGCAGTAGTCGACGCAGTCCACTGAGGATCTCTGCACAGTCGTCGCCGCAGTCCACGAAGGATCTCTGCTCTGCCGTCGCCGCAGTCCACGGAGGATCTCTGCTCTGCCGTCGTCGCAGTCCACGGAGGATCTCTGCTCTGCCGTCGTCGCAGTCCACGGAGGATCTCTGCTCTGCCGTCGAAGTCACAGCCAGCGCTAGGGTTCCCGCACATAGCGAGCTCGTTTAGGAGGGTCCGCTCCACGAGCCGAGAGGCTGATACATCAACTGACACGTAGTCCGAAGTTGGTGTATCCAAAAGTTCCGTAACGACAACAGGATCTCAACGCAACAGACGGCGCGTCAATCGGACGCCCGGTCTGAGAGTTATTGGCATTTTCGTCCCAGGGGCCCGGTTGGTTTTTAGGGCAAAACCAACCCGACCGTACTCCGCCTGTGTCCGATCCTCGGGCGGAGTATGCCAAAAGTTCTGTCCCACTTAGAGGAAACTACCACAGCTGACGGTACGTCGATCGGACGTCCGTAGCTCAAGTTATGAGCGTTTCCGCTCCGAGGGCCCGGTTGGTTTCGTGTACGAACCAACCCGGCCAAACCCAAAGTCTTCAGAAACCTTGAGTATAATATACCGAAACGACCGTATCGATCCAAGGATCGCGTAGCCGCTGACGGTTCGTCAATCGGAGGTCCCAGGCCCAAGATATGGGCGAAAGACCGAAGAAGGCCCGAAAACGGGGGTTCTGGGTCCGGGGCGACCCGGCCCGAACCACCCATGGGTCGGCCGAACCGGCTAGGCCGGGTCCGGTCCGGCCTGGGCGCGGCCCGGCCGACTGGACCGGCCGGCTCGGCTTCGGCCGAGCGGCCGAAGAGGCGCCGCGGGTTTGACCCGCGGCTTAGGTGGAACGCGGCCCCGCGGGGGGGGGGGGGGGGGGGGGCCGCCTGTCACGCGGACGCGGCCGGGCCGCCGCGTCCCTCCCCGGTTCCTCACGGCCGCGGAACCGGCCGCCGCCGCCGCGGCTTCAGCCGCGGCGGATCTCCTCCACGGCGGCGCGCCGGGCGCCGCCGCCGCCTTCCGCGGGCCGCCGGAGTTGTTCCGGTGGCCCGTTTTGCCTCCCGTCTGCGCCATTGCTCCTCCCGGGGGCCGATCTTCACTGCGGGATCAACGGATCGCCCTTTCCGCACGGTTCGTCATCGTCCACCAAATCCGCACAACAAAAGATCGGCGGAGGGTTGCCGGGTCTTGTTCGTTAGACCCGCACCCTCCGCGTTAGTCATAAACAACGGGAGGAAAAGAAAATAATCAACAACAATTTTAATTAAATTAAAATTGTTCGGAGATCAGGTTCTTTATTTTAAAAGAATAAACACGAGGAAATAAAAATATTCCAACATCCCTTACTTTGTCGTCGTCGTCGGACGAGAGGTCGTCGCGAAATCGCTCGTCGCGGAAGAAGGAGATCATCACGTCGTCGCGGTATCCGGCGTCGCGTTGCCAATCTCCGGATCAAGATCAAACGGATTTAATTAATTAAATCCGTTGTCATTGAAAATAAAAAGGGAGAAATAAACGATCTGATTCTCACCTTAGTTGCCGAATGAGGATCGGCCGCGGAAGAAGAGGCGTCGCCGAAGAACGTCGCGGGTAGAGCTCGTCGACGTCGCAGATCACGGTGTGCGTCGTCGAATTCCGGTCGCCGGCGTTCTTCGTGTTCTTCGCGTTCTTCGCGTTCTTCGCGTTCTTCGCGAGGAGGGTGGAGGCTCAGAGGAATTGCACAACGATAGCAATCCTCCAAAATAGACAAGTTTGTCTATTTTATTATTTTGCCAACGAACGCAAACGCGTAAGTAACGACCCATTAAATTCGTTGAATTAATTCAACGAATGAAACAGCCCATTTAATTCACGAAATAAACCGCCCAATTAAATGGTCTGTTAAGAAATAAAGAAAACACGTCGGTTGACTTTTCAGTTACTTTGACGGGTTTTCGCGAGTGCGTTACTTAGTGAAAGAAACGGCGGGGCTCGTGCGGGCCCCACCGCACAAATATCCTAACAAGGGGTAGGATATTTCCGGATAGCACCCTATCCGCTTTAACTCAGTTCAAGTGGCTTCCAAGCGGCTTCCAAGCAGCTTAAGTGAAATAAAATAAAGTTGTCGCACAAACTTTATTTTATTTCTGACTTAAAGCCCCAAAATTTAAAAACCACGTCTGAGCAAACGAAACTCCGGAAGAGGCGTTTCTAAGCAAATACCGGCGCTGCGATTTCATCGGTGCCCTCAGAATTCGATTCCGGGCACCGGTTCAAAAGATAGAAAAACCCGCTCGTCCGTTCACTGAACGTACCAGAGCCAAACTTCGGAAATTGATTCCGGGCACACCGGGCCTCGGAATCAGGTGCCGTCTGAAGCTGCGCTCTTGTAAAATTCCAAAGAAAATTAAGAAAAACAATTTCCTTGAAATTTTCGGGTCTTTACATTTTCCATAGCATGTTTTCTTTGATTTTGTTTGCGTGTCCGTCGCTTTTCATCTTTCCCAACACCCTTACCTATTCCAAAAAGGATTTGGGATGCTCTTTCCATGTATTTCATCTCCATCCTCCCTCGATCAAAGGTATTTGATGTCATATTTGTGGTGGTCAATAGTTTATCTAAATATGCTCATTTTATTGCATTAAGACACCCATTTACTACCTGTGCAGTTGTAGAAATTTTTTCTCAGGAAGTGGTCAGTCTTCATCGGATCCCCAAATCCATCATTAGTGATCGGGATCCCTTGTTCCTCAACTATTTCTAGATTGAGCTTTTTTTTCTTAAAAGGTACCACACTCAAATTTAGTTATGTACATCACCCCCAAATAGACCTTTAAACAGAGGTTGTCAAACATTGTTTGGAGTCCTACCTTTGTTTTTTTCTGGTGACCAACCTACACATTAGTCTTTTTGGTTGACCTAGGATGAAACTCATTATAACTCCACATGACATTCTTCTATCCAAACTACCCCATTTGAGGTATTTTATAGTCATCCATCCCTTTTAGTTTTTTCCTTCCTACCCAGTGAAGTTTGCGTTGTGGTAGTCACCACAGCTTTACAATATCGGGATGAGGCGCTAGCTCAGTTGAAATGTCATTCTCTCCATGCCCCAACATTTATAAAACATTATTCTTACCATTATTACTATGAAAACTTATTTACCATTGGAGATGTGGTATATGTGAAGCTTCTTCCTCACCAACAATAGTCCCTCGCACATCGCATTCACCAGAAACATGCCCATCAATATTTTGTCCCTTTACCTATTCTTCAGCAGATAGGCTCGGAGGCATATAGACTTGCCCTACCTCCAGGAACCCATATTCGTCGAGTTTTTCATATTTCCCAACTCAAAAAATTTATTTATTCTCATCCACCCATCCCTAACCTTCCCATTGGTCTTACGGGTGAAGATGTTGCCGCCCATGAACCTGCAAAATCCTTCAACCACAGCACCACTTCGGATGCCTCTGACTCAGTCCCTCAATGGATTATTTAGTGGAAAGACCAATCTATTGATGATTACACATGGGAGGATGAATATGTTATCCACAACTAGTTTCCCTCTTCTAGTCCTTAGGACAAGACTGTTCTCTTAGGGGGAGAGTGATAGCACATGGGATGCCCCAGAACAATGGAAGGTCTTTTCCAGGCATGAGAAGAAGGTTTTAGCCACAATAGACCCACTAGCATAGCTGGCAGTGGAACCTCCAGCATCACTACCTCTATAACATCTTGCAGTGGACCCTCCATCAGCACTATCTCCTAAAAAATCAGTTAAAGTGGTCCCCCATAGCTCAAACGCTTAACAAACTGGGTGGAGGATTCTAGGAAATTACTGAATGAACCCCAAAGAGGAATTAGTTAGGATATCCTCTTTGGACTTTTGGTTTTAGAAAATGAGGGGGAATGAATTGAGAAAGGGGGAAGAGAATTGGGGAACCATACAATGGCTTGGGTAGGAGTTTCTCTTGACATTTAATCCTTCTTTCTGTCACTTAGTTTCTGTTATTATTTGTAACCCTTGCTGATATTAAATTCTAGAAAGTGTTGCCTCTTGTCCTTAATCTTTATTAGTGATAGAAGGATTCCCTTAACCTACTTACACGCACTAAATATTATAATTAGTCGTGATGGATTCTTACTGTAAGATATGGTTTACTTCCACACAGGACGTAATTAATTCTTAATAAATCACATTTCACATATAATGGCTAAAATAAGGGTGTAAAATGATCCAAGTTGTTGAGAGGGATAAAGGGGGTGGTGAATGTTGAACTCATGTAGGCCATAAGAAAATGGATTTTTCCTGTATGCACATAGGATGAATCATTTATTAGGTTAAATTGTGTAGTGATATGATGACCTTGAGTGAAAATAATTTGGAATGGTTCTTCATGTTCAATATTTAGATATAATTGATTATTTTGCACTTAAAAATCAATGAATTTTGGTTTTAACTAGATATAAGTTGAATTCTAGGTGAGATTCATGTTGAGAGAGCTTAAATTGGGACAAGTAAGACTCATGTGTGGAGGAATATGGTTAGTCTTATTTTTTCATTAATTTTCAATAACATTTTATTTTTTTAATACTTATTTTGAATAAATATATTAGGTTTTATAGTTTTTATTATATTTAAAATAAGAAATAATTTTTTATAAAGTTTACACATTCAAATAATTGAAGATTTATTGTATTTAAAAATCTAAATATGAGGATGGATTTTGAGGCACTGATTTGGATTTTATGATTACTTTTTTTTATTTAATAAGAGGGACTGAGGGGAATTGTTTTGTGAGAATTTGGAAAGAAGATATGAATGATTTTAATGGTATAGATGTAGAGGAAATGTATGACTAACTTGGAGACATTACTACAATGTAGGATTAACTTGGGCAGTAGTAGAGCCCACATGTGAATGAATCAAAAATTCTTAATGTCGTATGAGAATGAAAAGGTGAGATCGCGTGTGATTTAATTCATCTCCTATCCTAGGTTATATGTCAGAATTAAATGGAAGTTTTCCAAAGCTACACATGATTAACTCAGCATCACATACATGAATCTCTGGCTCACGTAATAATAAATAGGAATTTCTTCATGAAATGTAAAAGTAGCTTGGGTGACCAAGCACTATGTGAGAATGGTGGAGCTATTTACTGAGATTAACCCAAGGGGGAATAGTTCATGTACGAATAAATCTTGGGTGAAAATCTAATGTAAGGATTCACTCAATTATACCCTACTACACAACCCTCTCTCATGTCTCTCATATGTACTATCAAGGGTAACTATATGCTCAGGTTACTTCATATCCATCTAGTGTTAAAATTCTTTATCAAGGTCAAATGTATCCTCAACCCCCGCCAATATATCCTCAGGGATTTAGCTACCCAAGAAACACTCCAATGAGCTCTGTATATAGATGATCAAAGCCGATTTAGAAAGGACCCAAAAAAATAATATCATCCGTGATATAATATCGATCACACATTGAGATCAAGCAATAGGGGATGAAAAATCCATACATTCTCATTTTCCCAAATCATGTAATCTATTAAGAATAATTTATGTGGAACTAGATACTGTAATTTTAAAGAGAGGCTATCTCAAACTAGTCCCCTGTTGTTAATATGTAGGAAATATTTTGAAGATCTTGGAATCAGTTTAAAATCAAAGGATATCTCACCGAATAGAAACATTTGGGGACACAAGGAAAATATAGAGAGAAATAATAAATTTATGATAAAAATGGGAGAGCCCATGATTGTAGGGGATAACATATTCCATCTATCAAAATATTCCCTCTTAAGCAGATGATATATTTCTACATTATATTCATCTAATTCCTCCATTATTCTACCATTCCATCTTCTTCATTTTCCTATTCATATAATTCAGTGGAAGTGGAATACAATTCAAGGTAATAGAGGTCAAGCTTCATATATATGGGGGATTATCTAAATCTCTCTTTATTTTCATTTTTTATCATGCTTAGTTATACCTTCATATGGGGAATGAGGAGGATGTGAACATTCCATGTGATGTATAAAATTTGGAACATGGATGTTATATTGTTAGTTAATTCATACATAGTTCTTCTAATTGGATGGTAGTTGATTATATTGTCTTAGAGAGGGGGAGGTAATTATAATTGAATCCAAATCCTTTCACTAAATTAACGATCATGGTAGCCATATAGATGAGAGTTCTAGGGCAATTGTGGAAACATATTCATAGAGAATGCACATAATTACTTTTCATGTGTAATGATGGAAAACTTATAGGGACCCTTGACTTCATGGGTGAATCCCTATACTACCATGCAAGTGGAGTAAATGGAATTGGTAATGTCACTAATACACTTGTATGGGTCATCCCACTTGAGATGCATCGTGAGGGTGGTCACTAACCTAAATCTCCCACACATATAAAATTGTATTCAAGTTCTTTTTTCTTGCTTGTTTGCTTCTTCTCACTACCTTATACCATATACCACAGGAACACACACTTAAATTGACTAACACAACAAACATTTATAATTATTTCTTATATATAATAGAAAAAACCCATCACATTAGAGTTTAAAATTCATTTTACACTTGTGAATTAGTAAATCAAACCACATATCCCTATGGAGATCACCTGGTCCTTATTAGTATTTGTTCTCACAATTTTTGAAACCATATATTTACACCATTACGTGGAATGGTTGTGGATTTTTCACTAATATTTTTCCATTTTATTAGATAAATACCATAAAAATTTTCAAAATAGGAAAAAACATTAAAATAGATAAAAATACAATTTATTTAATTCTTATGTAGATTTTTAATTAATGTGTATTTTCTGTTATTATTCTTATTTTTTGGTATAAATTAATCCATCAAGAAGCTCCCACTCATCCACTTTTAGCCACAAATTTGAATATTTGAAGTCGCATTCTTGGAAGAAAGGTTTTTTCTATTTTTAGGCATGAAAAGATGAGGAAACAACCATACTTAGTGGGCTGAAAAATGTGGGTGGCCACTATATAGTTCCTAGATATAGAATTGGAATCATTTTTTGGCAAATTAGAGAGATCTGTAAAAACCCCAAGTGAGGGGGGTTCAACCATGCGTCAAACTCTCACCAAAGGCAAGGGAGTGTGTTCTCAAGAACTATCAAACGGATTCCTTTCTAGTTATCTATGTATCCCCAAGAGAGGATGCCTATACATTCATTATTAATTTCATGATGGTATTCTATTAATTCCCTCTCAATTGATTGAAAAATAATGATTTTTTTTCATAGTGTTTTACCTATAGATTAAAGGGGGAGGCAAGGAATTTGTTCTTCCAATAAGAGTAATCATTCAACACTTTGGAGGATATTCATGATGCATTATTAAGGAGATAATTATCTATATAGAAAACCATGAAAATTAGGAGAAAGATTCTCAATTTCACTCAGGGAGGAAATGAGAACATCCATGAAGCATTACAGAGGCTCAAGAGATACTTCCAAGAATGTCCAACCCATGAACTCCCTCCCTTATTACTCATGAAACTATTCTATGATGTACACATGTTGAATGGAAAATTTCTAGGGGAAAATGAATCTGGAGGAAGTTATGGTAACATGTGTGCATTTGAGTACAGACGCCTTTTAGAAAAGTTGACATTGAGTTCCTTTCAAAGAGAAAGAAGAATAAATAGAAGAACTAAATCCCATGAGATCACTACTTAGATGGATGTGAAATTTTTTATAGATTATATTCATGAATAATTGCAGGAATTAATGTTAAAGACCCATAGGAAGTTGTGTTATCTATATAGAGATCTTGGAAAAACTCATTTACGAGTTGAAATTATGAAATTCTAGCAGATTATACACATCTATTAGAAGTTGAAAAGAGCATGTATATCTTATGAAATCAACCATGGAATGGTGAAACACCATTAATTCCACTTGACCAAGGTTGTAGGGAGAAATCTCATACAACTTTTTGGGATCAAAGGAGATTCTATCTTCCTAGAATTAATGGAAATATAGAAAATAATAATTAATTTTAACGTGAGATCCATCCAAATTAGGGGTTCCATTAACACATATTTGGAGAACCATGATGGTTTCATTTAAGCTGGTATTTATAAAATTTAAGTGAGGAAATTTTTTTCCAGCATATAGATTTTGAAAAGAATTGTTTGTTTCTAGATTCAAATAAGATAGATTCAGGGGACCAACATAACATATATCTAAGAGAGAAATAAATATCATTGAATGATGAAATATAAATATTTATATGGAATTTAAATCTTAATTTACATTGAAAAAAGGATTAGAAACCTCCACTTATAGATAAGTAATATAATGGTAAAAGTCAAGAAATAATGCCTATTTAGGAGGATTTCAAGCCCATAGGGTGTTCCATAGTCACCACCACAATGAAAGAGAATGGAATTGAATATCACAAACCATTAGAGGGAATTTTTGAGATATTTATGGAACAAAATCACACTAGAACCCTAAGAAATGAGAAATATTCCATTAAAAAGGTCCTTCGGAAGTATAGCCCCCAAGATCTTGGTGATAGGATACGAAAGGTAGAATATCCCACAGACATTCCAGTTGAGAAGAAAGAAACCCTTGAAGAAACTATTATAGAAGAGGCTATGGATCTAGATTAGAACAAACATGTTGAATCTGAAATCCAAGAGAAAAAGTATCCTAAAAACCAAGGGAAAGTGATTGGTAAGTAGAAAATATCAGGAGATATTTGGAAGCCTTTGGACCACTTGTTTCTATTGGGACTAAAAAAGTGATTGGCCCATGATGCAATAATAATAATGAGATAAAATAAAGAGCAGAAATGCCTAAGTAAAATGAACGCCAGATGTAACGTGGATAACCTCCAAAATAAAAGGGGTAAAAAAACCAAGGTCAAAATAAAAGGATCACTATGGGTAAAAGTGGGTACACACTCCCTCGCAATTACATAGATAAAACCCTCATAAATATCTCTCTTGAATAGGTGGTAAACCGCCTCAAAAATATCACAAAAATAGAATAACTGGTGATTAGATTGCTAGTGAAGGTGATGCTAGAATGGGAAGAGGATCTTGACTTTTATAGGCTTTCTCTCCCCTACCTTATCTTCCTCCGCTGGTGGGTTTGGTGGGGTTTGGCCACCCACTACATCAACCACCACCACCCCCCTTTTAAAAAAGTGGGGGCGGCATCGTCCAACAAATGAGTTATTGCCAACACATCTCCCACTTAGAGATTTGATTGAGAACAAATCACATCTCCCCGTATCCTTTCTATCTTCCAAACATGCTGCTCATGTCTCTGTGAGGCTGCTTGAGGATCTTCAACATCTGAACTTATTAGGGTCAACTACCTTCATCAAGAAATATGACATATTTTCTTTTGTGTGATTTCTTTTCATGTCCACACTTCATTCCTCCATAACATTTTGAACAAAGTGATATTGTACCCAAATTGTTTCATCCTGGATTGAAAATATTGATTCCTTGCAATGTAAAAGGCAATATAACTATCAAAAAATAATGGAATTTTCTAATTTTTGTGCCTGAGCTTCTCCAAAAACATTCTCATCCAAATCGCCTCATTGAATCCTATGTAGCTTCCATGTTCTCCGCCTCTATCATGGATAAAGCCACAAATAAATGTAACATTGAAATACATCTCACAACTCCCCCTAAAAGAGTAAACACATAACCAGTAGTGGATTTTCTCTGGTCAGAATCTCCAGAAAAATCGGAATCAATATAGCCTCTAATAGTGAAATTCATAACATAATGCAGCATCAAAAGTCTCCTTAATGTATCCCAGGATCCTCTTTACAGTGCTCCAATGCTCCCGTCCTGGATTTTCTATGTACCAATTGACTTCTCTCACTACATGTGCAATGTCTAGTATAGTAAAAACCATAGTGAACATTAGACTTCCCAATCCTGATTCATATGGTACTTGAGACATTTCCATCCTCTCTGATTCATTTCTTGGATTCATTAATGATAATAACTTGAAATTAATGGGAATTGGCTTAGATATTGGCTTACAGTCTTGCATGTTGAAGCATTTCAAGACTCTCTATAAGTAATTCTTCTATGATATCCAAATAATCCCATTATTTATGTATCAGTAAATTTGCATCCCAATAATATTTTTTACTGGTCCCAAGTCCTTCATATCAAACTCTATAGCCAACTATGACTTCGTCTCTGGGATTTTATCATTGTCGGGGCCTGTAACCAACATATTATCCACATATAACAATAGAATGATTAAATCATTACCATATAAACCCTTGAAATATGCACAAGAATATGAAGGAAGTATTTAATATCTAAGGCTCAAGATATAGGAATCAAATCTCTTGTACCAACACCTTGGCCCCTATTTAAGACTGTACAGATATTTTTTCAACCTACAAACCAAGTTCTATTTTCCTTCTTATGAAAAACCTTTTGGTTGGAGCATATATATATCTTCATCAAGATCACCATGAAGAAAATAAGTCTTCACATCTAGCTACTCTAGATGTATGTTGTATCTCTAGAACTATCCAAATAGTTGTCAATCTAGAAACATGAGAAAATATTTCATTGAAATCAATACCTTCCTTCTGAGAATATCCTTTGACCACCAATCTTGCATGATATCTTTCAACTTGGCCTTTCCAATCCCTCTTGATCTTAAATTCCCATTTGTTTCCAATATCCTTCCTTCCATTAGGTAATGGAATAAGATCCCAAGTATTGTTCTTATGCAGGGATTCAAGTTCCTCTGGCATCGCCACCATCCTTGAGGATACATATGGATTCTGGGTCAACTCCACCAAATAAGATGGATCTCCATCCTTCGTCAATAACCAGTACATAATATTTCTATCTGTGACATAGTCTGAGTTCCATACTGGTGATATTTTATCCCATGTTGACCGTAGTGGTCTAGAATCAACTAGTACTTGATCTTCGTGCTCTGGTAATGCCTCATAGAAAATTGGTTCTTCCTTGGATTTTTCCTCTACTTTGACTATTGTAGTTTCTATATTATTTGATCCATGTCTTGACTAGTTTTCATTTTCACCTTGTCTTCTAAAAAAAAGACACATATGCTGATGAAAATTTTTCAGGTAGTGGGGTCCCACAAACTATACCCCTTCACACCATCATCATACCCCTAGAAGATACATTTCCTAGATCTTGAATCCAACTTCGATCATTCTTGGTCATTAAACATTGCATATACAGGACTTCAAAAAGTATGTATTTGAGAATAGTTAACGAGTATACCAATCCACATCTCCTTGGGGTCTTCAGATCAATCTTCATTGAAGGGGATCTATTGATCACATAACAAGTGATATTCACTACTTCTACCCAAAAAATTTTGGAAATTTTTTGCAGTCTTTAACATTGGACTTGTTCTATCCAACAGGGTTCTATTCATCCACTCTGCCACTCCATTTAGCTGAGGAGTGTATGCCACCATGAACTATCTATTGATTACTTCATGTTGAAAAAAATTATCAAACTCCAAGCTTGTATATTATCCACCATTTTCAGTCCTTGGATGCCTGATCTTCATTCCAGATTCATGTTTCTTCTTCTCTTTGAATGTTTTTAAGACTTCAAAAACATATGCTTTCCCCTTGATTGGGTAAACCCAGCATCTCTTGGAATAATCATAAATGAATGATAAAAATTACCTTTCTCCTCTCTGGGATATAACCTATGCTTTCCAAACATCAGAATGGATCAAATATAATATCTCTTTACTTTGTGATGTCAATGTCCCAAACATTAACATGTGTAGCTTGCTTAAAAGACAATGCTCACAAAATGGCAAGGATGCCTTTGTAAGGCCAGACATCAACTTCT
Source organism: Viscum album (assembly GCA_963277665.1). Lineage (NCBI taxonomy): Eukaryota > Viridiplantae > Streptophyta > Magnoliopsida > Santalales > Viscaceae > Viscum > Viscum album. Next base: position 859,785 of record CAUJRU010000301.1, on the reverse strand, counting down.
GGTCCATAAGAATTTTAAGGCCTCATTCAAACATATTTCCAAGATTCTGATGCCATAACGTCATCAAGTTTTCCATAAAGTTAGTTGATGTGACAACTATATATGCCTCCTTGTATGTTTCACCCTTAAGCATGTACAAGTTATTGAAGATATTTTATGCCTTCATTACCATAAGTGTTCCCTTCACAATTCTCATCACTCCATTCTCAGTGTGAGTCATGCATACAATGTCATAAAATTGTCTCAAAGACAATATGTTCTTCTTCAAGCACTTCACATGACATACTCCTTGGATGGTTCAAACAATACCATCATGAATCTTCAGTTTGATGGTACAAACTCCAACGATCATCAAGGTGTGATCATTACCCATGTACACAAGTACTTTAAGGATAGTTTCATACTAGTTAAACCATTCCCATCAAGACGTCATGTGCCATTTTTCTCTCGAGTCAATTATCCATGCATTGTTGAAATACTTCCTACTTCCATCAGTCATCTCCACTTAACTGACTAGTATATCTCCACTTCTAGAAGTACTCTCCACATTTCTGTCCAAATCAGGATTTTTTCTCCCATTTCAACCATGCTCCGTCATCACATATGTCGGTATTTCACCAATTTTTAGTTGACAATTATCCTTTTGCATTACTAGTTGCATCTTAATTTTCCACAATGAAAAATTATTCCTTTTTAATTTTTCGATCTTGAATTTTTCCACCATCTGGACATTTCGTCAGTCTAGAACCTCCTCTATTTCAAAACAGTGTATTTAATAATCTAAATAAATTTTTTCTAATATGAAAGATAAATTGGAGTTGCAATAATAAAGCATATTCAAATCAATGAGAATTATTAATACCCAAAAACATGAATAGAACTGTGCCAGAACCTACCCTTCGATACAACTTATTGGGACCGAAAATGTGATTGGCCCATAGTGCAGAAATAATCATAAGATAAAATGAAGTTAAAAAATGCAGAAGTAAAATGAACTCTAGATGTAACATGGAAAAACCCCCAAAATGAAAGGGGTAAGAAAACCATGGGAAAAATAAAAGGATCACTATAGGTAAAAGTGGTTACACAGTCCCTCACTATTACAAGGATAACACCCTCATAAATATCTCTCTTGAATATGTGGGGAAACTACCTCACAAATACCGTGAAAATAGAATAACTGGTGATGATATTATTGGTGAAGGTGATGCATGAATGGGAAGAGGCTCTTGCCTTTTATAGGTTGCCTCTCCCATGCCTTCTCTTCCTCTGTTGGTGGGTTTGGTGGGGTTTGGCCACCCACAACATCAACCATCTCCATCCCCCTTTAACAAAAGAGGGGGCGGCACCACCCAAAAAATGAGCTATTGCCGATAGTTCCAACACCTAAAAGGGACCTGGGAGTAGATCAAAAAGTTCCAAATATCATTATAAGCATAATTAAAAATTCAATTGAAACTCAAATAGAGGTAAATTTTTTGGAACTTAAGTCTCAAGATTAAAAACTCAAGGGGTCACTTTTCTTTCCTGAAATGAAAAATCCAAGGGTGAAGTAAAATTGTTTCCAAGCTGAAAATACCAACCAAACTAGGAGGAAGGGTGTAGAATACTTCACTGATGTGCTACCATTTTAAGTTGTTAGCTATAAATAACCGAAGAATGGTGAGGGATATTACATCTTAGAAATGGATACAGAAGAGGGAATATTCAATAATGAAGTGAAGGAACTAGACGATCTAATCATTAAGTAAAAATCAGTGATAGAGTAACTACTTGGGTTCCCACCTATGAAGCATAATCTTACTTAGAATTATGGATGACCATGGATAGGATGAAGTGTCAAGCTGGGAGAATACGTGATTCTTTGGAGGAAACCAAAGCCAGAGGTTTTTTATATTTATTTCTTTTATTAAATTTTAGTCATTTATTTCGAATAATTTTATAACCACAACACTTAACATACATGTATTTTTGTATGATATTACATGGAAAACAATAGCAAAACACTTGGGAAATCAGGGATAACATACACCACTAAAGGAAAAAAGCAACAATGGAAGGGGAAGTTTTCTACTAACCCTTAATTTTGAAATCATTATTTAAATTCTTAATTGAATCTCTATACTTTTGCATGCATTGATCAAACACTCAAGAATAATGTGTGTGTGTGTGTGTGGGTGAGAGTTCTAGGACTGTTGTCGAATCATAACCTTAGAGAATACACATAACTGCTCGTGAGGGATGATGGAATCCTTATAGGGACCCTAGCTTCATGAGTAACTCACTAAGGTACCATGAAGGTGGATTCTAAGGAATTAGTGATGTTTCTAATACACTTTTATTGGTCAATACACTAGAAATATATCATGTGGGCGATCACTAACCTAAATCTCACGCACATGTAAAATTGAACCAAAATCCATTTGTCTTACTTGTTTTCTTCTTCTCACTTCCTTATATCATATACTATACACATGAACACATAAATTAAAAAACACCAAAAAAATTTATAATTATTGCATTATTCACAGACAAGAAATGTAACGAACCAGCTCAGGTCAACTCAACAAGTCACCTAAGATATTCCACCACATGGTGAAGTACAAATAAAGTGGAAGAAACATGTCTCGTGATAAACCTAAACAAGTCAAACCTACTAGGTACAACACAGAATCAAGAGAACATATCCATGAGAGATACAATGTCAATCCAAATAGGCCAAACCAAAAAGATAAAATAAGAAAAGTCTAAACAATTCCACATGTGACCATCAGTCACAATCAAACCATCCTACTATGAAGATGATGACTGAAAAGATAAACCAACATGCTACACAATCCCCTTCCCTCAACCTGAGTTTTTCAAAACAATATCTACAACTTCCCAAAAGAAAAAGTATGGTGTGAGCACAAATCCCAACATGATACCACCAAAGAACATATATAAGTTAAAATATCAAGAATTCATCAGCTCTAGTTTTAAAACAAATCCAGTTTACAAAAATCTTAATAAAAAACCATTTTTGTAAATCATCCTTTGGTTTTCATAAAAACATACCATATTCCCCAAATCCAGGAATATGTAAAATATAAAATAAAATAGGTAAGCATAGGAAAAACCAACCATGTATACACAATTTGATAAACATGTGAGAAAATAAGCATGAAAATACCATCATGTGATAAACCAATCATAAATGATAAAACACACCATTTGGGATTTAACCTAAGGTTATACAAGATAGACATGAAATAAATGACCCAAATCCAAGACTAAGGTTGATCCAAACAATATATCCTCTAGAAACATTACACATACAAAGAGTGACAAGTCTATTCCGGATGCACCCAAGGTTACACAATGTGCTCAGTTTGTCAAAAGTATTTTAAAAAACATGATTACATTTAATAAATCATTTTCACATCAAATCCTTTCCACTTTTAGGCTTAAAAACCCATTTCAAAACCAAAACCACCATCCAAATCATTTAATCAAACACTTGTTGTGCACAAATCCATTTTTAAAAGAAAAACCCCTTTAAAAACATGTATCTTTTTTCTAAAAATCCCTTATAATGTTAAATCAATCAAATTCAGTGAACAACCCAATTGAATTGATAACAATTTAAGGAAATTCATGAATTATAACAATTTTATAGATACACCTACCTCAATAATAAAGGAAACCTGGTCACCTTTGACAATGGATATTGGAAATGAGCAGATCAACCTTTGAGAGGTAAGGCATGAGGGAAAATAGAGAGAAGCGACAAAACCATCACAGGGATCAAACGCCCGGTGGAGCGATTCAGAAGAAGGGAGATCACCCAAAATAATCCAAAATCATCGTAAGGTATAAGAGGGAGGCCTTCATGTCCAATGGGAGGAGGTTCATATATGAAACATGATAAAAACCACTCGCCCCGTGTGAATCCCATTCATAGTGTGAATTCCATAAAATTAAAAATACGCTAAAAAAACCTTTCCTCTGCTAAATTAATCATGATTTACCCATTAACAACATGAAAAGGTTTCGCATATTATATTTTATCACACTCTGAATTGGAATTACGACATCTACCCTGCAATGAATTCACTTTGTGTAACCAGTTCATGATGTGAATGTGTCTAGTAGGCAGTACATAGTCCATATTCTGCATAAAAACCCCAAACCACATTCAATGCTTTATAAACCAAGGATAACCCATTATAACCTTTGAAAAATTTATACTCTGACTCAATAAAATAAAAAACATACATTCCCAGACTTTAGTTCATTTTCCCCAACAAAATCTCTTCATCCCTCTAAGGGTTGAAACACACCCAAAAAAGGAAAACAAAGTAAGATCTAAGAATTACCTAATGTAAAGTAATGAGATGTCATAATCTCCCCAACATAAATACTTTTTTTCCCATATGTAGCACTGATACGGCCAAATTGAGTGGTTATCGGTGTAATAAATTTCTCTGACATCGACACAAGTTGAAAATGCGGATGACACATCCAAAACAAACCAAAAAAATCACTACTATGTCCCCCATTCTGCACACTTGGGACATATTGGGGCATTAAAAATGCATGAAATTTAAAATAAATTTCCCCAAAACCCTACGATCTCTTCCCTCCCTCCCTTATAAGATTCGCTCCTCCCTCCCTTATGAGATCCACTCTTCTCCCTCCCTACTTCCCTCATCCCACCACTTCCACACCAGCAGCGATTGCCCTTGCCGATCCACTGCATGTCCTACCCTAACCTTCCCCCATAAATTATTTGGTATCCCCAAAAAAACCCATCCCTCTCAGTGATTAATTAAATTTAAATGTGAGATAAATCCTTGATAATTGATTTTTTTTAATTAAGTTTTTTTCAATAATTATATTTCTAGAATTGAAAATTTAACTATTGTCTTTTAGAAGCAGTTTGATTTGTGGACTTCCTACCTAAACCCTCCTATCTTTAAGTATACATAATACACCCAATTAATTTCATTTAATTTCATAATTATATTATTTGGGAATTATTATTTTTTATTTTAATGATTATTTTATTTTTTTTATCAATGCATTTTCGATTTACACAATTTAATCTCACAATTAAAATGCATGTTCTTCATTTTGTTTTTGTATCTAGTTTTTGGTTTAATTTTTTAAATAAAAACTAAAAAATCATTTGTAAAAAGATTAATGGTGTTGCTTCCAAGATGATCAAAATGGTGTTGCTTATGTTTTCTTCCATCCTGCTTCTTATTCTATCTTTTCCACGGTTAAGGTAATTGGATTGAGATGTATGACCTTGATTATATATTAAATGATACTAGAAAATAATTTAGTGTAAAGTTTTCCAAGCAAAGGATTCTCTTATATTCTTGTATAAACCCTAGGAAATCCCCTGACGCGTGGTGTATGGTGTATATACATCATTTACATTTGGTCCAATTTCCATTGAGGACCATTATATATTCAATTATTTTTTAATTTTGTTCTAGTTGATTTTTTGTTTTATTATTTTTTTGAAATGGCTTCTTCAAGTACTAATAGTGGTAGTAATAATACTGATACAATTTGAGCTGAGTATAATGATCCACAAACCTTTGTGGAGATTTTTTGAAATATTAGATTAGTGTAATAAAGAGGGAGGTAATGTTCATTGGAGATGAATTTTTTTTAACCAAGACAACAAGAGTTCTTACACTCTCGTGAGGGATCATTTATCAAGTATTCCTAGACAAGGGATTGGATCTTGCAAAACAGTAACCTAGAATTCGGTATTGGAGATGTAAAATTTAGAAGAATTAGTCATGAAAAGAGAGAGAGAAAATTCATCCAGGATTATACTCTTTCCTTCTTGTAGTTCATCATTTGACTCAAGGAAGAAAAATATTGGGGGTTAGACTGTTATTGAGATGGCATTGAACATGTGTGAGAGAACTCATTTGGATTATTTTATTGCTAGGATTTTTTATTCAGCTGTGTTATCATTTAACCAAGAAAGGAATCAATATTTTCAAGCATCTTTTTTTTAATGCTTCCAATAATAATATTGCAGGTTATGTGACCTCTGGGTATAATAATATGAGGACCACTCTTTTGATAAAATAAAAATATAATATTGATGAGTTTTTATCAACAATTCAATCGAGTTGGAAAGAAAAGGGGATAATTATTATGAGTGATGGATGGAGTGAATCACAAAGGAGACCTCTTATTAAATTTATTGCAATTTTTGATGGAGATGCTATGTTTTTTAAATCATTTGATTTTTCAAGAGAGATCAGAGATAAATTTTTCATTGAAAACATGCTGAAATAGGTAATCAATGAGGTTGGACATTATGATATCAGACAAGAAATTACATACAATGCTTCAAATTTCAAGGCTATAGGAAAACTCATTGAGCAATAGTTTTCATCCATTATTTGGAAACCTTTTTTGGTACATACTCTTAATATTTCTTTAAAGAATGTTTTTGCACCCAAAAATGTAGAGAACAATCAACTTGATTATGATAGATATAGTTGGGGTTAAATATATTTACAAGGATATTGTGTTCATCATGAACTTTATTATGAATCATTTTATGAGGTTATCAATTTTTAATGAATTTCTTAATTTGAAGTTACTTTCCATTTTCGAAACACATTTTTCTTTTGTGATTGTTATGTTTAAGATGTTTAAGATCATAAAAAATGGTCTTTGGGGGATGGTCCTTTGTGATAAATGGGGTATTTACAAAGAATATAATATGATACATTCTAGGTTTGTTAATGATAAGGGCTTAGAAGATTAGTGGTGGGAGAAAGTTGACTATATTTTTTATTTCATGACTCCAATCTATGACATGCTTCAACTTTGTGATATCGATAAGACTTTTCTACACTTGGTTTATGATATGTGGGATAGTATGATTGAAAATGTGAAGAAATATATATATATATATATATATATATATATTCATGAAGTTAAAATACTATATGAATAATCAATCTTTTATCAAGTGGTTTATCAAATTCTTGTGGATTGTGGGACCAAGAAACACACTCCAATTAATTGATTGGTGAATTCCTTGAATCTAAGGTAATATTTATGATATAATGTTTCTTTAACATATATAATTTATTTTAATGAATGTATTTAACACTATTTTTTTATTAAATAAGGTATTATAGTGATGAATGGGTTAATGAAGATCCCACTAGAGTGCTTCCATACAAAGATGATGACATTGACCAAGGAAGGATGAAATAATTAAGAAGATATTTTCCTAACTTGGAAGAGCACATTAAGGTCAACTTAGAGTATGCAACTTTCATATACAAGATTGGAGGTTTTAGATACTATGATTTCATAGAAAATATGTGGAATATGGATTCTAAATCTAAGTGGATTCTTTATGGTCCATTTTCACTATTACTTTAAAACATATCCTTGAGGATAGTTGCACAACCTTCTTCTTCATCATGCATAAAAAGGAATTGTAGCACTTACAACATTGTACACTCATTAAGAAGAAACAATATATCACCAAAACATATAGAAAACTTGTTTTTCATCCATAGTAATCTTCGTCTTCTATCAAGAAAGACCCCACAATATGCACAAGGAGAGAAAAATATGTGGGATGTTGGTGGTGATGCATTTGATTCATTAGAATATATTGAAATTCTTGAAGATTTAAATCTTTCACTTGATGAGCCTGACTTGGAGACTATTATTTTTAGAGATGATTTCAGTGGTGATGAGTCTATAATCTCCATTGATAACTAATGTATGAAATTATTTTAATTTTAAACACAAAGGTCATTATTTTAAGACCATTATTCATCAATTTTTTTTTACACTTTTTTGTTTATGTTACAATATTTAGTTTCTATTTTGTGATATTTTTATTCATAATTTTGTATTTAATTATAAAATTTATCATATTTTATTTATTAAAAATATATTTTAATGCACATGTCGTAACGTATCAAAATTTCAATTTTTCTGATAATTATGTTTTAATGTGTCATGTCATGTCACGTGTCATGTGTTGGTGTACATGCAACATTTTCTGTCCCCAAAAAGTATTCAAGATCATGGACTTGTAAAAATGGAAGGTCGTTGCTACCTCATCAAAAATTCCTGCTTCTATGTCTTGTGGATATCTTGTTCACACTTTAATAATACACGGATGAAGTGAATTGTTTTACCGCATAGTACCTTCTCTAGAAAATCAATGATCTGAACCAATTGTGAAACCACAGTGGTGTCGAGCTCAAGATCAATATCCTCCCACTCAATCACGTGGAAATGATCTAGTTGAAACCACATCAACTGTTAAATATGAAACACATTGTGGATGGAATTAAACTAAGATGACAAGTCCAATTGATACTCCACATTTCCTAGATGCTCCACAATATCTCGGTTCCAACTTACCCTATCTACCCAACCGACGGTGTCTTAACCGAGGTGAAACATTGATAAAACCCTATCAACAACATCAAACTCTAATGATTGAAGACGATGATCCACATAAGATTTTCTACGACTCTATGTTGAGATCAACCTCTTCTGGATTAACTGCACCTTTTACATTGTCTCTGTAACAAGACTCTACCCAACCAAGGACTAATTCTCTCAAATCTGCCTATCATAAATAAGATCCATAAATTTTCCCATACAACGCCTCAAAAGGGGCCATCCTAATTGATGCCTAATAACTATTGTTATAGAAAAAATTAACTAAAGGCAAATCATTTTCCCAAGAACCATAAAAATTAAGCATACATGCCTAGAACATATCCTCAGGGACCTAGATAACTCTCCTTATCTACCATTTGTTTGCAGGTGATATGGCGTGCATAATTTCAATTGGGAACCCATTACTTCCTACAAACCTTTCCAAAACCAAGATGTGAACCATGATTCCCTATCAAAAACAATCGCAGAGGGAACCTCGTGAAGTCTTACAACCTCTCAGATATATAATTCCCTGATCTGCTCCAATTTTTTCATCTCCTTGATAGGTAGGAAATTCACCGATTTCATGAGTCGATTAATGATCACCAAAATCACATCCTTCCCACTAGGATTCCATGGTAAACCAATGAAAAAGTCCTTGTAAATCACATCCCACTTTCATACCAAAATGGGTAAGAGTTGTAATAAACTAGAAAGTCTCTAGTGTTTTGCCTTAATTCTATGACACTTAAGTCACAGTGATACAAAATATGCAATTGACCATCTCATCCATAGACACCAATACCAGCGTCTCAAGTCATGATACATCTTGGTTGTCCCAGGGTGCACATACATCAAACATCCGAAAGGCCTTAAATGTTTTTTATTATTAATAAATCCCCTTTTAAGGGAAGTATGGGGAACCCAGACATCATAGACATAAGACAAAATACAACACGAAGGTGGGAAAATAAACTCGGACTGAAAACATGGATTGGCCCCTACCTAGTGTATGAATCATGATGAAGCTCTCCACTATTACAAGGATGTTCAGCAATCAAGTGTCATGTGTCAAAGCACATGCCCGATCCGATGGCTATTGCCATACCCTCTCAAACATCCAAATACGAACAGCTATGCATAGATGAATCGCAAACTCTAAACCTCCTCTGAGACCTATTCCTAGTGATCGAGTCCAACATTTTCATTAAAACATAAAAAACATCAACACCTTAGATCACCTTGTTGATGCCAGAACAAGTCCCGCCACACCGTTTCAATGAACCACTCTCGACACCGCAGCAGCAAGCAACCAAAGGGAAGGTGTTCCATTTTACAGGATGCTAGGATAGCGCCACCTAGGGCTGGAAGGCCCAAAAGCTATTCTAAAGAATCATCATCGGGGAGGGGAACCAAGGTGACCATACGAGTAGCGCCGCTTTGGGCTGAAACCGATAAAATCAAGAAAAAGAAGAACCCTCTTCAGATGCCAAATCAGATGAACTCGTTGCAAGAGGTTGGAGAAGAACTTGGAGAACCATGAGAAGGGGTTTTGTAGCACCAAATACACCACAAAACACCCACAACATTCCAAAATACAAATCATCACGAAACCACCCAAAGAATCCATCACATAGCAAAAGAGAATCCTCCACTGAGAAACTAGAAAATATATATCCCCCCTCCCTCGAGCCACTCTGGAACCTACAATGAACCCCAATGAAAACATTGGAGCCTCTGTAGAGCCACACCAGCCCCACCGTGCCAAGATCCGGGTCCGAACTAGACGTCGAAGCACAGATCCACATAATGGATGAAGAACCATGGATGATGATGAGCCACACCATGTTCCTGGGGGATAAACCACTGAAGACCTAAGCACTCCATCCACCAAAGCCTGGAATCCAAGGACCGAGGCTCACCGATCCACTGAAGCACTGAGGACATTGAGATCCATGGCTAAAGACGCACCATACCGAGCTCCCAAGGAAGATATCGCCGAGGACTGAAGCATGTCGGGGGAGGGAAGAAAGATATGCAGGACAAAACCCTATCCACCTCAAGAAAATGGGAACCAGCCACTCAGAGGCTAGGAGATTAATCAACCATCACTCTAACTATAAAATTTTTTAATGGTTAATTCATGTATAGGTGTGGCCTTACACCACCTGCATGCCACATGTCCCTGACGATCCCCAAGGTTCCTAACCTTGGGTTTAGACTTGTTCCCATCGGGGTAGAGGGGACCATGAGAGGTTTGTTATAATATTGTGCATGTTTCCTTGCAAGGACTCAAACCTAAAACCTTAGGGTAAAGATGCCACCACCATTAACAAACTCACCCATGCCCTGCGGGCTAGTCCCAGGGTGCACAGAACAATAAGAATAGTGTCCAATGTTCAATAACTCCTACCTCAGAAAAATAGGAACAACCAACCTTCTTTGGAAATGAAAAAGAACCATTGGGAGACTGGGACAGCACACCCGAGGTCTCCCCACCATTTATGATTTCAATATAGAATTATTATTTGGTTTTAGTTACTTGCGTTAGCCGAACCCACTCATCAAACGATGATTTAACCCTTTTTGAAGCCAAGTACACCTTCCCACCAACTTCTTCCACTCCCAAGATCATCTCCGAGAACAAAATCACCAGTGACCACTCTTTCAATGACTCATTTAAGGATTCTGTTGGCTGTTTCCTACTCAGTGCATTAGTGGCCACATTCCCTTTTCTATGAGGATAATCAATATCAAAATATAAAGTATGAATATACTCAACCTAATGTCTCTGTTTCAAGTTTAGATCCCTCTTAGTAAAAATTTACTTCATGCTTTTATGATCATAATATACCCTAAAGTACTCCCAAAGAGGTAGTGACACCACATTTTGAGTGCATGTAAAAATAATTCCAACTCAAGATCATGGGCATGGTAGTTCTTCCCATGAGGATGCAACTAATGTGATCTATAGTATACCACTTGTTTCCCCTACATCAAGACACGACCTAGACTCATACCATAAGCATCGCAGAATGAATCATAACCTGAACTTGGTTTTAAAAGAATCAAAACCGGAATTCAAGTCAACCTCTTCTTTAGTTCCTCATAAGATTTCTGATATTTATCATTCCATTCATACTTTACACCCTTATAGGTTAAATCTATCATCAGAGACAAAAGATTGGAGATGTCATGGACAAAATGCCTACAATAACCAGCTAACCCCAAGAAACTTTAGATCTCAAACACATTTATGGGCCATTCAAAAGACATATCAACCTATATCTTTTTAGGATCCACTGAGAAATCCCTCTTGGATATAACATGCCCCAGAAACTTTACTTCCTAAATCTAGGATTCACAATTGCAAATCCTACCATACAAAAGTTGTTCCATCAAGGTTCAAAGAATGATATAAAAATGGTCCAAGTACTCCTCCTCTAACATAGAGTTCATCAAAATATAATCCATTAACACAAAAACAAAAAAGATTCTAAGAACCAGTGAAAGATCTGGTTCATCAATGCCATAAATACAACATGAATGTTAGTGAGACCGAATTACCTAACCTGAAACTTAAAATTCCTATACCGGCTCTTAAATGATGTGTTGCGTATATCCTTTTCTCATAATCTCAACTGGTGGAACCCTGACTAAAGGTCAATATTTGAAAACCAACATTCCCACCTAATTTGATCAAAAATATCATCAATACTGGAAAAAAGATATTTGTTTTTAACTGCCACTTGATTTAGCTTTCGATAATCTATGCAAAGTCTGAGGGTCCTGTATGCCTTCTTAAAAAATAGGACAAGTGAAGCCCATTTCGACACACTAGGATGAATAAATACCTTAGCCTTGAGTTCTGAAAGTTGGAACTTAAGTTCCACCATCTCAGTAGGTTCCATTTGATAGGATGACATAGAAATGAGCATCGTACCAGGTAGCAGGTCAATGATAAACTCGACCTTTCTCTATAGAGGTAAACTAGAAAAATCAACCAGAAAGACCTCAGTGTATGAACACAATATAGTAGGAAGTGGACTACTCAAAAAAGGCTCAACTCCATCAAAGAACATCTCTAACAACTAACATGAGATCACCCTAGCATATGGAACAATAGACCCCACTCTCCAAGTCCTAGAGTCCCACTCACCCTGGAAGACATGAGTGGATCCCTCTGGAGATAAAAACTTAACTTGATGTCAATAATAGTTGATCTTGGCCTTAACATTGATCATTTAATCCATGACAAAAATTAGGTCTAAGATGTCAAGATCAATAACCAAGAAATCTCACACCACATTGAAGTCGACTATTGTCACTAAACACACAGGACATTTGAATCATTATTCGGACCTATTTCCCGAAGGTGTTGTAAGATCCCAGAAGAATGAAATAAGCTCCAAATGAAATCCCAACATGTTAACTAACTTTGAATATATAAATGAACGAGTAACACCTATATCAAACAAATATTGAACAATATAAGAAGAAATAAACACCATACCTCAAATATTAGTCGGCCTTGCATCAGATTCCTCTGGTGCATACTATGCCGCATAAATACATCAGGTCTCAGCTTTTTTTTAATATTTCTTAGCCACATGAACACCTCCCTTATCCTAAGGATAAGACCCACTACCATTTAAAGCTTTAAAATAAACCTGCAAACCCTTGGTAAGAGTGGATCCAAACATACTTCCTTGGGGAATCCTTTCACAAAAAAATCAAATATGAATAAAATTTATATAATGATGAGAAGACTTGGGAGCCTATATAAAATTAGGCTTGGTATGACCAAACCATCCAAATTTATAACATAAACCCTATTGTTTCCTAACAAGGCTTCTGAGATTGGTCCTGAAGAAAACTCGTTACATGTGTGCTTCCTTTTCTGTCCAGAAGACACACCCTGTCCAACAACAACACCAACCAAAGCTCCACACAAACCTATTCTCCCAACTATATATTCCTACACCAAAGTATATTTATCAACCAACTACACAATAGTTGTAAGTCACATGAGAACCATCATTGACTGAATATTTACCATCAACCCCATCTCAAACCTCTAAGTTTTCAAGTAATCATTTGAAAGAAGCTCCAGTGCCAAGTGAACTAACTTAGCAAAGAAAGTAGAATAATCATGAATGGTATACTCCCTTTTATCAAAGGTTATAAACTCCTAGGTATTTTCTGCACACAATGTTTTAGGATAAAACTGCTGGTTGAAGATGGGTGGATTTTTCTTAGTGAATTCTGATCCATAGTCCACCACTTGTCCTGGGTTCCCGATGCCCACTTAACCCAGAGTCTGAATAGTGTGGATTACAACTTCTAACAAAATATGATCCACTGGAGGACTCACCCATGGAACCTTTCCCATAGATTCCTCTCTTGGATTTAAAATAGCTCTTTTATGAGGCATTTTCTAACAAACACAAGACAAAAACCCCACCAGTCATAAGAAAATTCTCAAATCATAATACCAACTTTAGGTATCCATATTTATGCTTTAAAACAAAAATAAATTAAGGTATTAATGGATTTTATAAACAAAAGACTAAAAAAGGGAGGAAAATTATTTTTAAATAAACCCATATCTGGTTCATTCAAATAGACTCAACCACCAAGTATCAAGTTTGAGAAAAATCTATGACCACACAAGGTAACTCAGATTTAGTCACAGGAATGAGATGGCTAGGACCCCTTTCTACACTTACTATTCAAATCCCAAAAATATTAACTCTGTTCTACCAAGTCACTAAACCAAACCCAGGTAGTTTCACAATAGTTTTGTTTAGGAAGTGGCTCAGATACCAATTTGTAACAAACTAGTCCGAGTCAACTAGACAAGTCACCTAAGATAGTCTTTCACATGGTGAAGTACAAATAAAGTGGAATCAGGATATATTAAAATAAACCTAAATAAAGAAAACCAATAGGGTACAACTCAGAACAAATAGAAAATATCAATGATACATATAATGTCAATCCCAATAGGCCAAACTAGAAAGATAAAACAAGACAAGTATAAATCTGTCTCAGTGTAAATATCTGTCACCACTAAACCATCCTGCTATGAATATGATGACCAATAAGAGAAACTAACAATCTATACAATGCCCTTACCTTTACCCGAGTCATGAAAAACAACATCTAAAACCACCCAAATACAAAAGTAGGGTCTGAGCACAAAGCCTAGTAGGATAACACCAAAGAATCTATACAAGTTCTAATATTAATAATGCATCAACTCTGGCATTAAAACAAATCTAGTTTACAAAAAAAATCATAAAACAATACTATTTTAGTAAATCATCCTTTATTTTTCATAAAAACATACCATATTCACTAAATCAAAGAATATTTCAAGAATAAATGAAAACATGTAATCATATGAAAGACCAACCATGAATTCATCATAAGATAAACATGTGATAAAATAACCATGAAAATACCATCATTTAATAAACCAACCATAAATGACAAAGCACGCCATTTGGGCTCTAACATATGGGTATACGTGATAGACATGAAAGAAAATCCCCAAGTCTAGGTATAAGGTGGATCCTACCAACATAAACTCTAGTGGAATTACACATACTAAAATGACATAAAACCTATTGTGTTATAACACATACAAAGTGTGAAAAGTATATTCCCAATGGACCCAAGGTTACCCAATGTTCTATGTTTTTCAAAATCCATTTAAAAACCATGCTCACGTTTAATAAATCATTTTCACATCGAAGCCTTTCCACCTCTGGGCTTGAAAACCCATTTCAAAACCAAAACAACCATTCAAAACATTTAATCAAACACTTGGTGCACACCAATCCATTTTAATGAAAAACCCCTCTAAAAATATGTATCTTTTTCCAACAAACACATTCCAATGTCAAATCAATAAATTTCAATGAACAACCTAGAGGAATTAATAATAACTCAAGGAAATTAATAAATTATAACCACTTGTATGGATACACCTACCTTAAGAATGGAGGAAACCTATTCTTCTTCGACAATGAAGATTGGAAATGAGAAGATCGTCCTTCGAGAGACAAGGCATGATGGAAAATTGGGAGAATTGGTGCAACTGCCACTAGGATAAAACCCTGAATGAAGTGATATAGAAGGAGGGAGATCACCAAAAATCCCCCCAAGATAATGATAAGGTCTGAGAGGGAGTCCTATGAATAAAATTAGAAAAGGGACATACATGAATCATGATAAAAAATGTTGTTCCTGAAGAATTCACATCATGAATCCCTTCCACGACGTGAATTCTAAAAAACTACAAATATTCCAAAAAAAAGTGTCACTTTAGTTTCCCAATAGATCCATTAATGATATGAAAAGGTTTCACGGCTTATAATTTCTCATGCTCTAAAATAGACTCATGACATCTATCCTATAATATATTCACATTTTTTAATAAATTCAAGATGTGAATGTTTTAGTAGGTAGTGCGCAATCCAGATTCTACAAAAAACCTCAAACCACCTCGAAGGCTCAAAGAACTTAAGGAGAACCCTAAAAAACCTTTGAAACATTTGTGATCACATTTTCTAAAACTAGTACTAATGAAAAATTTTAAATTTATTTCCTGAACCTCATGATAATTGAAGATCAATTAGTAGAACTACCTGACACATGATTTGAAGTTTGCAGTTCTGATATTTTCAATAATGATTAGGAAGAAATAAATATATGAATATAAGTGGGACATATTTACCAATAAAAAAAGGTTAAATTATATATTCACCCTTAACATGGTAAATATGTTTTAATAAAGATTGTTTGAATTAATTATGGATTATAATTCCTCAATACAAGGCCTTGTCAAAAGGGAGATTAATGTAGCTAATTCTCTTAATAGAAAATAACTTGTTACCATATCCATGATAAGGTTTGATAATGATCCCATATTCTTGGATATGTAAAGAATGGATATTGAAGTCATAAAGGTGGGAAATTCATCCTACCTTGCCCAAATTATTTACCATCCATCTATCTAAGAGAAAATAGAGGCATGAAAGGATGATTCCATTCTTCAAATGAAGTAGACAGAAAAAAAAGAAAGGGAATATTCATGAATTCAACATTGAGAAATTTGGATTTATTCAATTTGGAACTAAACTATCGGTGGAATCATCATTAAAGATAAATAAATATCTATTGGATGATGCACATAACATAACTTTCTCTATCCATCCAAGAAGTAAAAATATGTACTGAAATCTTCAAGATAATTTCCAGTTTCATAACATGAAGAAAGTTATTGCTTATCTCACTATAAAAATGATTGGTATATTAAAACATTAAGGTAGATTGTAACATCCCATTACCACTTTTAGCTACTACTTATTCCTTGTTTTTTTTCCTTTAGTTTGGGTGTGTTTCCGAGTCTTTTGTAGTTTTGAAAAAATGATTGCTTTTAGAATTGAGATACACTGTGTTGTAGGGGATGCAGCATAGAGAGTCTTAGCTATGATTTGTAGGATACTGATATGACATAAGAGTCCAAGGGATGGATTTGGTTGGTTCTGCCAATCTAGGCACTCTTACAACCTAGGGAGTTGGTAGCGTTTTGGATCCCTAAGGAGGAGTTCGAGGTTCCTATTCCATTTTTGGGGGTGGCTAAGACATGGTGTATGGGTTGCGCCATAGCCTTACCCTATGTAAAGAGGATATACAACATTTTTTCTAGAGGTTGGTTGATCAAGAGGTTTTCTGGCATGGTCTGGTGTGGTTACGCTACGGTTATGGGTATTTTTACCCTTCTACGTCCTGGCCATGGCCCTGTGGTGTGGCTTGTGTTTTTAAAGACTAAAATATCTTGGGACATTTTAAATTCCAAATACCCTCCTCTCAAGCCTCACTAGATTTTTTTGGGTTTTGAAGGCTTCAAAAAGACTTTTTGGTTCCTACAAGCTCCAACCTTATTGGATCAAAGCTCTGGGAAGTGTTTGATTGCTTTCTGGTAATATATCCCTCCTTGATTTGAAATCCTTGGTTTTCTATTCTATATTTCTTCAAGAGTGGTGGATAATCATGACATTTATGGATATAGATGCCATTTGGTTTTATTTTTGATTACATGGATTGTTTATAATTCTTCTACTCCTTCATTCTCCATTGGCATTTCTTGTTGTGGGTGTTGTTTTGATCGTTTGATCATGTGATTAAAGGAAGGTGGATCTATAAGGATTTTCCAATTATATGAAACCTTGATTGATTTTTTTGATGAAATTATTTTTCAAATGATTTTTGAAACTTTATTTGGCTATTTTAGTAAGCCATGAATTTTGAAAGAAAACCCCTTTTCAAAGGATTGATGAATTTGATGGATTTTGATGAAAGATGGCATGACTTGAGAAATGATTATTATGAAATTATTTGACATGAAAATGGATTTAATTATAGTTGATTTTGAAATACATGAATTTGGTGAAAACATATGACTTGCTTTTGAAACCGAAAAGTAATATTGAACTTGAAATTGGGAAAATGAATTAGAATTTGTTTGAAATAAATGATTTGATAAAGATTGATTGATTGATTGATTGAAACGCATGTGAGCCTGAGTATTTGGTAGGAAACTAGGAAAAACGTGCTAGGAATATGACTCCATAACAATGAATTGATGATGACAACTCTAACTAAACCAAGTTTGGCATGATTTCCTATGATGTGTCCCCTAATGAGGTGTTGATCTATTGTCCTAGTGGCTTCAGTCTTAGGGAATGTTCACACATACTTGATCCATGATGATGTTTGAGAAGAGTGAGGATCATATCGCTATAAACTAACTAACCTTGGTGCTTATGACATAGTGTTATGATATTTTTTGACTTGATGATTACATGCCGGTGATTTTTTAACTTATTTTATTCATGAAAACTATTTTATACATTAAATTTTTATATAAAATTTTCATTTGAGTCTGTTTTGATATATATGTTATCTTTGGTTTTGAAAGCATGTTTGGGATTAAAATATTTAAATGACCTACCTTGCCTTGTATTTATATTATAATTGAGCATATATGGTTTATTTTTTATATAATTTCTTATGGAAGACTTGGTGAGACCTGACTGGGTTGTTTATTTCACACCATACCCTTTCCTTTGGGTGTTTTTGGATTTTGTTATGTCAGGTCCAGGAAATGGTAAAGCTCTACTTGAAGGTGGTAGTCATGCTTGATCTATGAGACTCTAGAGTGTTGATGGATATTAGTGGAGATATGGTCCACTTGTTGCATGGGGTTTGGGAAACTTCGTCTTGAGGGGTGTTGCATCCAATTTTGGATGATGTTTTATTTTGGGATGTTTCTCATCTGCTTGTAGTAATTTCTCCTTATGGAATGTTTGGAATACCGACCTTGTATTAATTTATCTTACATTTTTTATTCTTGTTTGTGGTAAAATGGTTCCATTAACTTTGATATGATTCCATGTGCTAGTCTATAACCCATGGAGATCGGGAATTCCCTTAAGACTATGTCAGGATTGGCTCGGGGACCGATGTACTAGTGCATTTGGGTCGATTCATGACATAGAGTGGGAAAAGGCCAAGGGGATGATATAACCATTACATATACCAGTATGAAAATAGTACAACATCACTATTTAAATTATCATGGTCCATATAAATACATCTATCATAAATAATGTCATATGATATGTTGAGGATCGAATCACCATGACTACTCAATTCATTGTTATTCATGAAGATTTATTGCTCAGTTAACTTGACAAGATATATGTCAAGTGTTAAGGACACATGGGTCACCAAATTTGATCACATCTGATTGAGTTCCAAGGTTTAACTATAAATTTTAGAGTTGTCTTCAACATTCCCAAAATATTTAGTTGAATGTTATCACAACCTATCACCGTAAGGCTTATGACCTACTTGAAAGGGAAATTCACCCTCTTGAATACATTCCAAGAGCTTAATTTATGAACATTAATAGAGGATGGGACAAACATTTTCTATTGGTTTAATCCTCATAGAATAATAGTTTCCACTTATGTATTCATATAACCCCATATGAAGCTCTATAAGGAAAATATGTATAACTTTAAAATGTTGGGATAATGTAGGTGAATGAAAGCTACAGGGACCTAAACATGGGAAAGAGATGTCAGAGAAAGTTTAAGTGATTCGATAACATAATAAAGATGATGGGAGTAGATAAAAGAGTTATGTTGATAATCATTTAAGAGAGTTGGAGTTTGATATTTGAGACAAAGTGTTCCTTTGAATATCACCATAGAGTAGAGTCATGAGGTTTGAAAGGATGGGACAGATAAACCCTAGCTACATTTTCTCCTTTGAGATACATGATCACATAGGATCTTTGATCTATCGATTAGTACTCCCAAAAAACCTAGATCAAGTGCATGATGTGTTCCTTGTATCTGTCATGAGGAAGTATAAACAAAATCCATCACATGAACGGAATCTTGAGGTGGTAAAACTAAAGCATGAACTCTATTATGGAGAGTAACCAATGACAATATTGTATTATTGATACAAATTTCTATATAAAAGAAAAATCACCTTGTAAATATACATTGGTGAAACCTTAAGTATGATTAGGAAACATGAGAACCCGGGGATTCAATGAAACAGAGGTACCCTTATCTATTCTCAATCAAGGATATGAGTTGAAATTTTATGGATGAAATTTATAAATGGGAAAATAATTTAATGACCCAAACTTTAATATATATAATTTTCTGTCTTAATGCACATGTGTTTCATATTTTAGAATTTAGTGTAGTATAAACTACATGTACCATAAAATAAAAACCAACAATAATTTATTTCATAAATATGAACTGTTATATATGGAGAATAAATATAAACTATAAAATTGAAATTAGAATAGTGGGACAATAAACACACAAATATAAGAATACATTAATAGGAAAATCTGGATCATTACGGTCTCCTAGAACTATCACTTTCATGAAAAAAAAATATAAAAATAAAGAAACTTATTAAATAGATGATTGGAATCTTGTGAAAGATAGAGTGAAATTTGAGAGAATACAAGTTTAATTATAAACAAATTAAAAATAAGGTATTTATAGGAGATGTAAAACAAATATGACCATTGGAATGGTAACCTAGTCATTATAAATAGTAATATAAACTTTTGGAGAAGTAAGCTAAATGATAGAATAGTAACTTGGCCATTAGAATAGTAAAATTACTTGTAAGTAATATTTTATATAAATAAAAATAGAACATATAATTTTTAGAGTTCTATAAAAAAAATATTCAAATTAGAAAACTCAAAATAATGTATAAGTTCATTTTTAATACGGTATTTTTGAGACATTTTCTTGAAATGGATTCCTTTGGATTTGTTATTTTTATGAATCATAAAACACTCTATATTTTACAATCACATATGGTGTTTTTTATTTCTATTTTTCTATGGACTTAACTTCTATATCACATGTTCTAGTGAGTTGATTTCAAACCATGTAATTTCAAAAATATCAGGAAGTCACTCTGAATTACATCAAGCAGAAGATAGAGAAGAAGCTTTAAATTTGGTTACAACCATACTCGAGGAACTCAATGTTTAATCTTGGAAGTTTGTCACACTAATGTCTATAAATGGATACCAGGGATTCATAAAGTTGAACATATTAAGATACAAAGATATTATGTAGTAAATATTAGATGATAAGTTGATTTCATTTGATAGTGGCATTATCTTAGTACTTTGAGATCTTCCATTTTTATCTTTTTAATGTGAGATTAGAGATTATGTGTGTGATGTATTTCATTGAAAAAGATCTAAGTTTTCTCATTGTAATCTTTTTCTTACAATCTTACATAATTAAATATATTTTGAGGGTAAGAATTGAGTTTCGTACAAACTATTAGTTCGACAAAGCCTTAGGAAGGACTTGATGTCAATCGGGTTGATCGAGGAGGAGTGTAAGGATAGAGCTTCTGGTTCCAAGATCTGCTGAAGAAGTTTGGATTTGGACATTTATCTTTTAATAATTTATATCAATGAAGTTCCAAGGTAGCATAACTTATATCCCTTGGATTCATGTACTAATCCTTCTGGTTATTTGGAGTAAAAGTGAAGCGTTCCTTATATTTGGAACTACCTATATTTTTTATAACATCATTTAAAAGAGTTTCTGAAGTGTCATTGTCACGACCCGCCTTCACCAAGATGAGAGAAGGGACAGCAGATTTCCAGACCCTTCCTTCTTCAAGTTAAAGGAGAGATAATGACCCCTGAGACCCGCCTTCAATAGGTCCTGGAGTGGCGACTAGAACCAAGGGTATAGAATCACACACAAGATGGAAGGCATTACCCTTTTTCTTTAATAGGATCGGGAGATAAGATAGTAAATCCCAACAACACCAAAAGTGGAAGCACAGGTAAAGCCAAAACAACCATTCTCATATGCATGTTCCAAAAGTAAATGATAAAAAAGTGAAAGAAAACCCCAAAAATAAGTACCAAAAGAAAGAAAAACAGCAACAGAAACTGTCCCAACGTCTAAACTAGTACAACTCTGCATGATCTTTGAAGTCCTCCTGGAAACCTGAAAATAATTTTATATATGTAGGGTGAGAATAAAAGTATACTCAGTAGGGAAATCAAAAGCTCTCGTGCACAAGTGGGGAGGCATTCTAATGCCTTGTGAGAAAAGAGATAGCCAAAGCACCTATCAAGGAAAACTATCCACCCAAGCCTCACCAAGGCACACTCCCCAAATAACGCAATTCACGTAATTTATAGTAATAGAACATCGATGTTTGGGTACCCCATTCCACTTTCCCACTAGTTATTGAAGATATCCTACACATCGAACCAATCCCGCCATTCTCATCGCAGTCCCACTGCCACACCCCGCCCGCACACACCCGGGCCACTACTACACATCCCGCCTACAAATACCTGGGCCACTACTACACATCCAGCCTGCAAACACCTGGCCCACTACCACCACGCGTAACCATGCCCACAAATAGCTGTGCTAGAACAACCACTGCCACACCCAAAGACACTTGGGCCTCATCCCGAAGACTCTTAGGAAACAACCTGCCCACACACACATGGGCCAACTACCACAGCAACCCTGACTGAAGAATCCTGGGCTATAATGAACCTCAGGCTGTCACAGCCTGTCCAAAGAGTCTTGGGATATTCGAGAAAGGGAGCACAAAAGGAGTTGATAACCATCCACTCATAGAAGTGTTGGAAAAAACACCCTCCCCATGAAATGGGGGTGTTCGGCACTAAGTGCTCAACTTGGGTGGGGCGCGAATAAGAAACATAAGAACTAAAATTATATGTATAGGTAACAAGCACTCATCCCAACCTAGTGTTTCTGAAGCCAACCTAAGCACAACACCCTATTACTATTCATTCATAAAAGAAAGGCACAACACTCACGGCCAAGTCACAACTCATTCCCAAAACCAATTCCACATTTAACTTATTCTTTTTTTCATGTTCAAGTGATCCCATTTAGGTGAATTTTTAACTACTGGAAAACTAACAGGCATAACCACAAGCTAGAGAAAAAGAAACATCCAAAAAGCAATTTAAGAATTCACAGTCGATTCTCTTATAAAGTCACAACAACAAAGGGATCAGTGAGATCCCTCAAAGTACTGGAACCAAACCAAGCCTCGAGATACAGCCCCACATAGATTCAGAATCACAACCAACAATCGTGCCACAACAGAGGATCCCATCCTCATCCACGTCACCCCATAAGCATCGAGCAGAACAAATAGACATGCCACCGAGACAGAACAAGGAAGTTTCCAGACTCAAGTACATCATTCACCATGTTTTCTTTCTATTTGGTTAACCGGGGTGATCACACAAGTATTGTTGTTCACTGAACATTCATTTAATCCGTCTAGTTTACGTGATTAACCAAATTCCCATGTTAGAGTCGTTCAATCATCACAGAAGACGGAGGTTAATTAATTCACAAAGAAATACCACCAATGGCCATGATTTTCAGTGGGAATAGGCCCGCACAATTCATAAAATAAATAATCAATGGTAAGGAAAATAAGTATAACATCGATCACACCCCCCCCCCTCATTCTTTAAAAGTCCATTTGTTATCTTTTTTCAGGTTTGGTTTCATCCATTACCACAGAAACAGTAGCGCACCCACCCCACATGATACACAATAAGAAGATACGAAGGAAAATTCCTACTTGGTTGATCAAGGATCGAAGTTATTCTCCATGCGCCAAGAATGGTGGATGCACGACTTGCAGGGGAGGAACGTCGGGGACTCCAAGGGTGAGAAAAAAAGCTTCGGCACAGGCGCACCACTTTCCTCGGAAAGGGGAGCTCCAAATGCACCAGGAAGAAAGGAGACAAGCCAAGTGGAAAAGACGAAGAAAAAGAAGAAATTCCCGTCTGATATAAGGATGTTATCCAGTTGTCACGAGATATAGAATTTTGAACGGCTATAAAGTCAGATCGTGGTTTCACCAGGCAGTTGGGTGGTTACACAGAACTGAATTAATTGTTATTTAATAACTCTCATCATGAAAAGGTGGTAACAGCTGTGACTTTAAAAGATTTTATATAAATAGAGGGGAAACGTTAGGCGGACACACAGCTGGGTCCGTTGAGGGTCTCCCCACTCTTAAGAATTCAAATATTGATTATGTGGCTAAAAACAGCCTTGAACCACTTCCCAAAAGGTTAAAAAGGCTTAAAAGTGGCGTTATGGGAAAATATGTAGAAGAAAAACTCGACAAGGTTGTGTGACACCGATCGGTCGCACCGATCGTGTCCTGCCAGTCGGTCGCACACCTAAATGACGTCCTACCACCGAGGTGCCACCCTTAGGATCTAGAATTTGGAAAAGGGATAGACCATGAGGGTCTGGGCCATTACATCAGATACCTCTCAAACTATTATCACCCTCGATAATCAAAACCAGACCCAAAGAAAAGAGGGGGGTCCGAACAACCACCCCGAAAGATACCTCTCAGGAGTGATTCTCTTCGACATATAGGAACACCCCACCCCCTAAGTATCCATGCAACATTCAAGGGTCAAACTATCTAGTCATATGGGTTAGGGAGTTTCTTCTTCCATGTCAAGATACTATCCACTTTGGGCGGCATTGACTTGCTCGCAAGGGTTTAATCGCATCCACCTTAATGTGTCTTGATTAGGGATCGGGTCCTCCCCTCCCCACAGTCAGGACTTTTCACATGCATCTTAGAGAATAAGGAAAACCATACATTCCATAGTTAACAAGGTAAAGTGTTCCATCACAACAAGTATAAATATGAAAAAAACTCAAAACAACTCTAGGTAATGGGTGTGCATCTGTGCCTCCCATTCCCAGGTACTATCTTCGAGCCCACCATGTCTCCACAACACATGAACTAAAGGAATGATCTGTCCACGGAGCACCTTTTCCTCACGATCCTCAATCCTTACTGGTCTTTCCACAAAATTCACGTCGGCCTCAATGTCCAGCTTTCCCCAGTTGAGGAAATGTGAATCGTCGTGGTAGAGCTAGCTGATAAGCCACTTCCATCACCCTCCTCAGCACTTTGAATTGTCTGATGAACCTTGGAGAAAGCTTACTCCCCCTGATGAACCTTTTTTGACCACGCCAAACTCTACTAGAGTCAAGTGTCGCACCCATGATCCCCCAAAGTCCAGGATACATTCTAGTAGCATGTCCTCCATTTTCTGGATGGTGTGCTCTGTCTGTCCATCTTTCTGGGGATGGAAAGCAGTACTAAGATGTAGCTGGGTGCCAAAAGCATGCTGAAATCCTCTCCAGACTCGTGAGGTAAACCGTGTGTCCCTATCCCAGACTATGGACCTCGAAACTCCATGAAACCACACCACCTCATCCATGTAACTCCGTGCTAAGGCATCCACTGCACCCGACTCCTTGATCGCCCAAAAGTGAGCTGATTTCATCAACCGATCCACCACTACCCAGAAATCATCATAGCCTCCTTGAGCCTTGGGTAGTCCTGTGATGAAATCCATCGAGATTTCATCCCACTTCCATTCAGAAATATCTAAAGGTTGTAACAGACCGCATGGAACACGGTGTTTAGCCTACACCTACTGACAGACTAGGCATTTGGCCACGAACTCTGCCACCGCCCGCTTTACCTCGGGCCACCGAAACTGATTTCTCGGGCCCTGGTACTTCTTGGAGACTCCCGGGTGCACTGCTAGGGGTGAGTTGTGGAACTCACCAAGAACCCTCTCATGCATTGCCTCTAGAATGAACATCTTCCCTTTGAAAAACATTTGATTCTGACCATCCTCCATCCATCCTTCCGGAGCATTGCCTTGGTTATCCCGACCATGCATCACCTCACTCTCTAAGTCTCCCCACTAAGACTCCTCTACCTGCCGTAGGAGAGAGGATTGCACTGTCATCTGAAATAGACAACCTCTACCACCATCCTCCCTTACCTCCAGGTGCAGGGTAGCCAACTCCTCCATCGCCTTCCAAGCATCTGCCGACTCTTGAACCACATCCTTCTGTGACTTCCTGGTTAAGGCATTGGCCACCACATTCCCTTTTCCTGAGGTGTAGGAAATTTCAAAGTCATAATCCTGAAGGAACTCCATCCACCTTCGCTGTCGTAAGTTCAGGTCCCATTTGGAGAATATATACTTAAATATTTTGTGATCTATGAAGACCATGAAGCGCTCCCCGATGAGGTAATACCACCACAAATTTTGTGCAAAAACGACCGCTGCAAGCTTTAGATCATGGGTGGCATAATTACTCTCATGGGGACGTAAATTTCTAGACCCATAAGAGATCACCACATGTCATTTCATTAGCACACACCTGAGGCCTTGTCCTGAAGCATCATAGAACACCTCATACGCTACCCCTTCTTCTGGAAACCTCAGCACTGGGGAACTTACCAAATTTTACTTTATATAGCTAAAGGTTGCCTCACACTATCCATTCCATATGAAATCCTGGTCCTTCATGGTCAAAGATGTCAAAGGTGCTGCAACTCGGGAGAATTTGGGAAAAAATCTCCAATAGTAGCCTGCTAGTCCAAGGAAACTACAAACTTTTTCCATGTTCTTGGGCGCTGCCCAAGAAACAACCACCTAGACCTTTGATGGGTCCACCTTTATTCCCTGATTAGACACCATGTGCCCAAGGAAGTTCACTTCTCACATCTAGAACTTGTACTTGGACAACTTCCCATAGAGTCGGTGCTATCAGAGGACCTCTAAAACCATTCTCAGGTGCTCAGCGTGGTCCTCCTCGACCTTGAGTAGATCAAGATGTCGTCAATAAACACGACTACGAACCAATCCAAGTATTCCTGGAAGACGGAGTTCATGAGTCCCATGAACACAGCTGGAGCATTCGTGATGCCGAATAGCATGACCACAAACTCAAAGTGACCATATCTGCACCTGAAGTCGGTC
Organism: Viscum album; assembly: GCA_963277665.1. Taxonomy (NCBI): domain Eukaryota; kingdom Viridiplantae; phylum Streptophyta; class Magnoliopsida; order Santalales; family Viscaceae; genus Viscum; species Viscum album. Next base: position 832,862 of record CAUJRU010000301.1, on the reverse strand, counting down.
TTCGAGATGTCACCCTCCTTTACCCTTAGTTGGTGATATCCAGACCACAGATCGATCTTAGAGAACCAACCTGCTCCCCTCAACTGGTAAAAGAGATAATCTATCCTTGGGAGACGGTATAAATTCTTGACCATCACCTGATTCAGTCTCCTGTAGTCTATGCATAGCCTAAGACCACCATCTGCTTTCTTTGCAAACAAGAACGGATCACCCCATAGTGATGCACTTGGTCGAACAAAAACCTTCTTCATCAGATTGTTAATCTGAATCTGCAACTCCCGTAACTCAGAAGGTGTCATCCGGTAGGGAGCCATCGAAATAGGACGGGCACCAGGTTGCAAGTCTATCCCGAACTCAACATCACATCGAGGGGGTAGAGTTGCCACATCCTCAGGGAAGACATCCATAAACTCACTAACAACCCCTGGAACTTCCACCATTTTTGCATCCGCTGACTCCACTAATAGCTCAGCTAACATGGAAAGGAGGGGCTCCTCTCACCTGCTACTTTTCTGGAAACCCCGATCGCTGATGAAAGTTACATGTCGGCCACCCAAATCTAAAAAAACGACCCTTCCTCGGAAGCAGTCAATAACGGAACATATATAGAACAGCCAGTCAATTCCCAGGATGAGATCGTAAGGTTGTAACTATAACATTAGAAGCTCCCTGATAGACTGATGTGGCCTTATCATCAAGTTACACCCTCGGCAAACATAAAACAAGTCGGTCTGACCTCTGACTAGTGTTCTCAGCACCAGGGGCACTGGAAGTCTCTTAGTGTCTAAAGCTAGAGCACGGGCCAGAATGGGTGCAACAAAAGAGTGTGAAGCTCCTGTATCGAACAAGGCATAGGAAATAGTACTAAAAAAGCTGATCGTACCTTGAACGACTTCTGGCCCTGCTGGAACTACTGCCCCTGCGGCATGTAACTGCCCATGCCTAGTTCCTCTACCTCTTGGCTATCGGACACCTCCCTGAAAATGCCCTAGTCGAGGTCCTTGAGGAGCGCCCTGAGGTCGGCCTCCTCCTACGGAGCTTGCCCTTGGAGGATCGGCAGCTCACTGCCCCTGTTGTTGCTGTTGAAAGGGTATAGCTGGAAACTGTTGCTGCTGAGGTGGGTGTTGATCTTGCCCACCTCCGTCGTACCTCACTCTGTCCGGACACTGATTCTGAAGGTGCCCATGGCTTCCATAGATCAAGCATCTCGGCCCTAGTCCCAAAAGAAAAGGGCGAGGTCCAAGAGATCGGAACTGGAACTGTTGAGGCCTTCTTCCTGCTGGTCGAAACCTAAAGGGCCCTGATGCTGGAGGCCTGCTACTGACGGCTTTCCCCTTTGCCAAGCCCAACTGGATTCCCTCTCACAATACACCTCCCAGCGTGTGCATCCTCTCCACCACTTTAGCCTTCTTTTGGACCTCAAAGTATGTCAGTAGGGTGAAGGGAGTAACAGTATACTGGAGAGAAGGCCGAAGTGCCTCTTCCAAACGTCTCTCCTGAGAATCCTCATCCGGGAAGAGTTCGGGATAAAAGCAAAGTAGATCCTTGAACTTGATTCCCAACTCTCTCACTGACATACTCCCCTGCTGGAGGGAGAGTAGTTTCTGCCTCTTCTCATACTTCATCATGGAAGAGAGGAATTATGCCTGGAACATCTTCTTAAAGTCAGCCCACATGACCTCAGCCTCCCTCTTCTCCCCAAGATAAAGCATCCACCACTGACATGCTTCTCCATTCACCTGGCTCACAGCTAGAGCAACCCAGTACTCCGTCGGAGCCCAGATCAAGCTGAAATCTATCACCAGCTCCTCTAGCCATCTCTCGGTCTCTATGTCTAAGATTCTTCCCTCGTACTTCCCGAGGGTCTACCGCTGAATGGTTCGAAGCATCTACTAACACTGATCATCCTCCTCCTCTCGATCATCCCTCTGTCAATCAGCCAAGTCACCCTCTTGGGCCTTGATTTCCCACACTGCTCGTTGTCGTCTCCCAGGTGCCATAGCTGCAAGGTAAACAAGGAATGTCTAAGCCCGAGTAGTGTAGGATATTATTCCTAAATTTTCTTAGAATTATTATTCATTTTAAATCCTCAATTACCCAAGAAATACAAGAACACAATTCATTATGAGGCATGTACCTTCTCTAGGGTCTCTACCCTGTAATCAGTGTAGCCTTACTTGGTCATTCGGTAGGCCCAGAGTCCTTGCATCGGATCACAGGGGGCACTAAAATCATGTTCCCTAGATGGTCTTCCCTGGCCTATTTCACACACCAAGATCGCCCAACACTATTGCCCTACCATCCCATGCAATCCTCACTGTTCCTAACTCCAGACTCCATCCTATCTCTCAACCTTCCCTATAATACCATTCTTTCATGACCCACCTTCACCAAGATGAGAGAAGGGACATCGGATTGCCAGACCCTTCCTTCTTTAAGTTGAATGAGAGATAATGACCCCCAAGACCCGCCTTCAATAGGTCCCGGAGTGGTAACTAGCACCAAGGGTATAGAATCACACACAAGATGGAAGGAATTACCCTTTTTCTTTAATAGGATCGGGAGATAAGATAGTAAATCCCAACTACACCAAAAGTGGAAGCATAGGTAAAGCCAAAACAACCATTCTCATATGCATGTTCCAAAAGTAAATGATACAAAAGTGAACGAAAAACCAAAAAAAAGAAGTACTAAAAGAAAGAAAAAAAACAAAAACTGTCCCAATGTCTGAAGTAGTATGATCTTGCACGATCCCTGAAGTCCTCCTAGAAACCTGAAAAGAGTTTTATATACGTAGGGTGAGCATACAAGTATACTCAGTAGGGAAACCAAAATCTCTCGTGCACAATCGGGGAGGCATTCTAATGCACTGTGAGAAAAGAGATAGCCAAAGAACCTAGAAAGGAAAACTATCCACCCAAGCCTCACCATGGCACACTCCCCAAATAACACAAGTCAAGTAATGTATAGTAATAGCACATCAATTTTTGGGTACCCTGCACCACTTTACCAGTGCTTATTGATGACATCCTACGCATCGAACCAATCCTACCATTTTCATCGCAGTCCCACTTCCACACCCCGCCCGCACACACCTGAGCCACTACCACACATCCCACCTACAAACACCTAGGCCACTGCCACACATCCTGCCCACAAACACATGGGCCACTACCACCATGTGTAACCACGCCTGTAAACACCTGGGATAGAACAACCACTGTCATGCCCAAAGACACATGGGCCTCATCCTGAAGACTCTTGGGAAACAACCTGCCCGCACACACCTAGGCCAACTACCACAGCTACCCCACCCAAAGAATCACGGGATATAATGGACCTCAGGCTATCACAGCCTGCTTGAAGAGTCTTGGGCTATTTGGGAAAGGGAGCAGAAAAGGAGCTAATAACCATCCACGCATATGAGTGTTGGGAAAAACACCCTCCCCATGAAATGGGGGTGTTCAGCACTAAGTGCTCAACTTGGGTGGTGTGCAAATAAGAAACATAAGAACTACAATTATATGTACAGGTAACAAGAACTCATCCCAACCTAGGGTTTTCGAAGCCAATGTAAGCACAACACCTTATTACTATTCACTCATAAAAGAAAGGCACAACACTCACGGCCAAGTCACAACTCATTCCCAAAACCAATTCCCCATTTAACTCATTCTTGTTTTCATGTTCAAGTGATCCCATTTAGGTGAATTCTACACTACTGGGAAACTAACAGGCATAACCACAAGCTAGATAAAAAGAATCATCCAAACAGCAATTTAAGCATTCACAACTGGTTCTCTTGTAAAGTCACAACAACAAAAGGATCAGTGAGATCCCTCAAAGTACTGGAACAAAACCAAGCCCCGAGATACAGCCCCACACAGCTTCAGGCTCACAACCAACAATCGTGCCACAACAGAGGATTCCATCCTCATCCACGTCACCCCATAAGCATCTAGAAGAACAAACAGAAATTCCATCGAGACAGAACAAGGAAGTTTCCAGACACAAGTACATCATTCGCCAAGGTTTCTTCTTTCTGTTTGGTTAACCGGGGTGATCACACAAGGATTGTTGTTCACTAGACATTCATTTAATCCACCGAGTTTACGTGATTAACCAAATTCCCATGTTAGAGTCATTCAATCATCACAGAACATGGAGGTGCATTAATGCACAAAGAAAGACCACCAACGGCCATGATTTTGAGTGGGCATAGGCCCACAAAATTCACAACATAAATAATCAAGGGTAAGGAAAAGCAGTAGAACACCGATCACAGCCCCCCCCCCCCCTTCATTATTTAAAAGTCTGTTTGTTATCTTTGTTAAGGTTTGGTTTCATCCATTCCCACAGAAACAGTAGTGCACCCACCCCACATGATACACAGTAAAGAGATACGAAGGAAAATCCCTACTTGGATGATCAAGGATCGAAGTTATTCTCCACGCACCAATAATGGGGGATGCGTGACTTGTAGGGGAGGAACGTCGGGGACTCCAAGGGTGAGCAGAAAAGCTTCGGCATAGGCACACCACTTTCCTCGGAAAGGGGAACTCCAAACGCACCAGGAAGAAAGGAGACCAGCCAAGAAGAAAAGAGGAAGAAGAAGAAGAAATTCCTGTGTGATATAAGGATGAGATCCAGTTGTCACGGGATATGGAATTTTGAATGTATATAAAGTCAGATCGTGGTTTCACCACGTGTTTGGGTAGTTACACATGACTAAATTAAATTTTATTTAATAACTCTCATTGGGAAAAGGTGGTAATAGCTATGAATTTGAAGTATTTTATATAAACAGAGGGGAAATGTTAGGCAGACACACAGCTGGATCCGTTGAGGGTCGCCCCGCTCTTAGGAATTCAAATATTCATTATGGGGCTAAAAACGGCCTTGAACCACTTCCCAAAAGGTTAAAAAGTCTTAAAAGTGGCCTTACAGGAAAAGTTGTAGAAGAAAAAATCGACAGGGATGTGTGACACCGATCGGTCGCACCGATCGGGGACACAATGATCATTCACACCGATCGGTGACACACCAATTGGTTGCACTGATCAGGGACACACCGATTGGTCGCACTGATCAGGGACACACCAATCGGTCGCACTGATCGGGGACACACGGATCGGTCACACCGATCGTTCGCACCAATTGTGTCATGTCGGTCGGTCGCACACTGAAATGACGTCCTACCACCAAGGATCCACCCTTAGGATCCGGAATTTGTCAAAGGGATGGACCATGAGGGTATGGGCCATTACAATCATCCAGAACTCTGAGTATTATT
>CAUJRU010000301.1:84984-223563 GCA_963277665.1 Viscum album | reverse complement strand
CTAACACTCCACCTGGATGTGGAAGATTCTCATTGTTAAGTTTAGCCATATAAATCCTCCCTTTTTTTCTTTCTACACTATACATGGATGTTCAGTTCTAATACCTATAAGATGAAAATAGATTTAAATCAGACATCAAAATTTACATCTCAAGGCGAAATGAAACTAGTTTTGATTTAGAGAGTTTAATCCTATGATTTTCTATGTGAAGCTCCAGTTATACTTGATTGGTTCCCACATGGTATTATTTTCTTATTATTATCCAATAAAAAAATCACACAATTAAAAATAAGTATTAAGAAAATGAAACAGGAAACTTAAAAGGATAATCTTGGGATAACTCCCCAAGGGGTGCTGTGTTTTTACTGTCCACAGTTGGAAATTTTTTTTCCACCCCAATCTAATGGATAATGTGGATTCTTGTCTAAGAACCACCATATGTGATTCTTACTAGATTCAGTGATATATAACTTATGGAATAACACTTGGACAATTTCTTTCAAGTACCACTCTTATGTTTTGTATCCTTTTTCTAGTGATGTAGGGGAAAATAAAATGTAAAGTTTATTACCTTATTCTTTAGCTTGAGGGTTGGTGTAAACAGGTTATGGGAATTCAGATATAGGGTGAGACCTGCCTTCTAGTTTATTCCAAAACACAATTTCCCACTTAAGTTCAAAAAATGTGTCAACACCCTCTTTGACACCCGAACACAATTCTAAACACTCTTATTCTTTGGCATGTGTAGGCTTTGTTATTTCAAGGATCTCTATGAAATCAAAAAATTAATCTGCCTCTTTAAAATATACATAGAGAGGGACACAATCATGGTCATACTCAATAAAATCATAATCAAATAAAAATAGAGCTTCTTATATGAAAATTTCAACTCCCTGTAATAGTTTAGGATGCTCTTATTTAAGGTTAGATAGTTCCCCTGAGAGTGTTTATGGATCAGGATCGAGGTAGTAAACCTCTTAAAAACTATATTAAAAATAGAACACCTTGATTTTGGTGTCTTCCAAGGAAAATTAGGGGATGTATTATGATGGTCCAACCTATTGAGTCATTGAAAAACCATTACACAAGTTACTACAATAAAAATCATTATAATGAATATTTGGGATATAAATGATAATCAAAGAGTTATGGAATATCTTCAAATTTTGCATGACTCGTCTCCTACCATCCCTTAAAACATTTTTTTTGAATGTGGAATTATAAATTCTAATTATGTATCAATGGTAAATCCATTCTCAAATATCAACATTTCCAATTTCTAATTTCTTTTTTTTCTCCTTTTGTACCAGTTTCTTTCCAGAATGTTTTTAGATTGTTGCTAGAGTTATAACCTGCTCTTTTGGTCCTCGTGAGCTAGGTAGGTATAAAATTATCTTATTATCCAATCAATCCTTATTGGTAGGTACCTCCCCCTATTTATCCTTTTTGATTTGATTGAATATTTGTGCATATTATTTTTTTGATGAGACACAACCTTTTTAGAATTTGATAGCTCACTATCTTATTGGTTTTTCAAAAAAAAAATTAGAATAATGAAACATCCTGATGAAGCTATTACATATAATAGTATTAAAATAGTGAATATGAGTAAGAATCATTAGTGCCCATTTTTTTCTCTTTTTTTTCTTCTCATTTGTTTGTTTTTTTGGTTTTTCTAGAAAATTGAAAAAACCTATAAGGAAAAAATTGATTCCCTAGAAATGATGTCAAAATTTTAAGGAATCGATATAATGAGAAAGGTCAAATATACATTTATAGAACCTAGATATAGAATATTGACTAACCTTGAGTTTTCTCTCAAGGAAGCAGTGTCGAATGCCCTAGTGGTACACATGATTTTTTTGTATTTTTAAAATAAATTGAAGGTATTAAAAACAACATGAACATTAATGAAAATCATTGAGGTAGTAGGGAGAAAAAATATGAAATAATGGAATAGGTAAGAAATAATAGATATAAGAAAACAAGACAGATTGATAAAGATGAATGTAAGTGAGAAAAATGCCAAATCCAGATTGATCTACTCTCAGCTCCCCTTCATAGATCTTATAATGAAGAAAAACATCGACTATCATCCTTAATCAATGAATAATTTATGACTTAGATCATACACCCCTCTCACATAAATAGTGAAAACATGTGTACAGAAGAGCTGTAGTAAAAGAGTGCTCCTCCAGATTGAAAAATTAATCACTCAATAGACTCATCCTGGTTAGGAAGTCTTATAATCAGGAATGATTCTATTTAGATCATCAAATCACACAACCAAACTCAAATACTCAGTTAAGAAAAATGAGATAGTAATTGTAACACCCCAATCTTCCACGGTACACTTCTCTTTGAATAATACAATAGCGTGTGTTGTACGCAACACTGAGTTCAAGTACACCACGACTTACCAAACCAGCTGTTCAAAAGAGGTTATGAATAGTATTAACTAAATTTTAAATATTATATTATCCTTATAATTTTAATCCATATTATGAGTTTCTAAGACATGATTTATGAACAAATTCATTTTTTCAGATAAAAGAAGTATTTTTCAAAAAATGAAATTTTACCGCCTTTTAATGGAGAAACCTTTTTAAAACCAATATTTGAAACTTTTATATATTCAATTTGACAAAATTAAATTATTATTTAGAATCGAGACATAAGAATTTAGTATCAATAATGTTTTGGTGTCTTTCTGATAACTTTCATATTTGGGTGAATAGTGAAAAATACTATATTTTAACTGAAAACAACTTTTTTAATCAAAATAATTTATATTGTTAAATTATACATTTTAATGGTTTGGAAGTATAAATAGATTATATTTTTACTATTTAATCCAATGATGGTCATTTTAAGTAATTTCACCTTGAAATTGGACATAAAAAAATGTCAAACTTTTGATAGTTATTATTTCTTAAAAATACGCCTTTTGGTTTCGAAAGCGGGAATCAATTTTAAATTAATAAATGAAACTTTTATGTTTTGAATTTGGTAAAATAGACATCATTTTTGGATTCTGAATAACGAAATTATCCTAGGGTAAAATTTTGGTACTTTTCGGATAACTTTTATATTTTGATGAATAGTAAAAATTACTAAATTTTAATTAAAAACAACTTTTTTAATCGAAATAATTAGTAGTGATAAATCATGAATTTGAGTGGTTTTAAATTATATTTAAAATATATTTTTACCATGTAATACAATGTGGGTCATTGAACATAATTTCACATTTAAACCGAACATAAACAAATGTCAATCTTTTAATAGTTATTATTTCTTAAAAATACGCTTTTTGTTTTAACAACGGGAATTAATTTTAAATTAATTTCTGCCACTTCTGTGTATTGAATTTGGAAAAATGGATTCCATATTTGGAATCATAATGTTTAAATTGTGTAAATAGGTAACTTTTATTTTTAGACATTTTGAATAATTACTTCGGTAAATATTTTATTTACCATGGTTAAAGGGTAAATCCGGTAAATAAGGGTTAAAAAAATAATATTATAATAATACAAAATTAACCTAAAATGTGTTCTAACCTTATTGGTTGATACATTTCCGACCATGGGAATCTTTGGGTCGATTTTGGGACCCCATGGTGCCACTTGTAAGTGATAGGGACACTTTATTTTAATTAAGTTAAAATGAATACAAAAATGACAAAAGCATATATCTTTTAGAAAAACAATTTTTACATAGGGTTATATATGTTTTATTTTCGATTGTAAATATTAATTAGAAAGCTAAAAATATTTCCTACATAATGATATTTTATTTATAATTTTTAGACATTAGATAATTTAATTTATTTATGACACAATGATGATGCAGTAATTACCATAATAGTGAAAAATTAAAATAATTGATATTATAATTACCCAAATAAATATAATTTGAGACTTTTAATGAATTAAACTAATTTTCTAGGTTAATATGACATGTTAGTAATTATTTAATTAACTTTTTTAGAAGTAATAATTCTGTTATGAGTTTTACAAAAATCAACTATTGAATAGTGTCAAAATTGAAATAAAAGAGTTTTTAAAACAAATATTATATTATTAATTGATATTAAATTCCTAAAAATCTAAGGGTCGGACAAGATACTTATATCATGATAGGTATATCATTAATGGACCACTTGGGGTTATCTTGGATGTATATAGTAAGTTTATTAACTATATAATATAAAAATACAAAGTGACATGGTAAATGTCAAACTAATTAACTAAGAGTTAAAACTAAAAGATAAGGTTAATATAATGACCCAAACCTGTATAAATTATAATGGTTGAATGGTTTTAGACCTATCCCCACCTTAAACTTTAAATAATCAACTTTTGAGCCATCAGAAACTGAATATGAATTTATTATAAATTAATATTTCTAGCTTTTCCAAAGGTGCCCCTCTCCCCTCTTATAAAAGGGCACTCCCCCTTCTCATTACTTCACACCTTCAAAGCCTTTTGGTTCGTCCAAAATCTGCCCATATACTCTCTCAACTTCCCTCACTTAATCCTAGGGGCCTTCCTTTAGTCATAAAGACAACTTAAGGAGCCCTTTTGATCAAATCAAAAGGAAGAACCCAAAGAAGAGGTAATGATTTCACCACCATTTTTTCAAGTTCCTTTCTTCTTCCACTTCCTCTTCCTTTGTTGTTACCATTATAAAATAATAACTCCAGTATCATATATATACGGTGATTTTATTATAAATATGGTACAACTATATTCAGTATTCTATCCATCCTTTGAATAACATGTCACCATACGTGCGTACGTACGTCTTACCGTCTCCACGTCGTGGTGTAATTGTCATAATTTCCACTCCCCTTTTCTATGGATATACTTTTGATACACATAATCAATCCATTGATAATTTCTCAAGTCATCGTTATGAATTTGATAAGAGTAATTTTAACTCATTCTTCATTTGTTGAGTTAAACATCCAATTCATTGGTGTTGTTTTTACAAGATTATGTGTGAATATCCTTTGATTGTTTTACACTGAATATCCAATCATATTTAGTTTATTTATATTTTTCACACATAACTATGTCGTTGATTTATCCTTAACCTAAGGATACGACCTTTATGAGATATTTCATCTCAACTTAAATTCCATTGTGACTTCTTTGTTGTTATACACCAAATCACTTTTATGTGGTGTATATAATGTACTTTGACATAGTATATCATGAATCCATTTATTCTCATGATATTACAAAGTTTTTATTACCTCAATTATTTGTATTCAAGTGTCTCTCTTTTGGTTAGAATCTCTAACTAAAATACCATTTTTAAATTTTTTAAAGACTTATTCATCTAAATTTTTCTCATTAATGTCCATGTTTTAAAAATGGTTTTAAGGATTTATTTATATAAACATTAAAGTTTTAAAATTAAAACTCCTTTTAAAAAGTTTCAAAGTGGTATGGGACACTTTGATTCAAAAATCTATTTTTAAATGGCTTCTTGACAAATAGTGTGACTTTTAAATGATTTTAAGAAAAAGGGGGATTTTTCTCTCAAATAGTTTTGATAATTATTTTCATCTATGTCAACATCCTTAATTATTCTTGATTGAGGATAATGTGATACAATAAAATCTTCCATATTGTATCGAATGAGTTATGTTTGACTATGGATGTGCTATTTTTATACCATTCATGGTTTGTGGTTAAAGTATTGACATTTCATATGCTAGTTTTAATACGAATGTTTATGTTATGTTTAAAAATGTTCATATGAGAAATGCACTGGACTTAATAAGTGACGGGTGGAGCCCGCTATAGCTCCTCGATGCATCGGTAGGTCTCATGAGACAAAATAGTGTCTTGGCACAAGGCCTTGACAAAATCTTATTTGTAGTCTTGGAACGAGGCCTTGGATATGTGGTTATAATAGTCTGACATTATGCATTCCATCATTATGAAAGTGGTTATTGATATTGCATGTGATTTTTCAACTAGTAGAATATCCATGTGAATAAGTAAATGGCATTATTTCATTTTATCTTTGCCATATTATTCTGAAGTTCAAGTTTAAAAGGCTTTTGTTTTAGTTATAAATTGCTTTAAGTGTTTATGCTTATCTATGAAAGCTTCTGCTATATTGTTATCCTTATTGAGCATCTGAGCTCACCCCTTTCAGTGTTTTATTTTTCCCAGGATGAGAAGAAGTAATTTATGAATGAACTGCAAGGATAATATGAGGGGATATGAAGACAAGATGTTGTTTTAGTTTTTTTTACCTTATGATGTAATGTAAGACTTATGAATATATCTAGTCTTTACAGGACTAATAAACTAATCGGTCTTTCGAGACTTGATCCACTGTGATCATGCCAATGTTATGTAATAAGACACCGACTCTGGGTATCTAGGGTCGGGGCGTTATAGTTAGTATTAGAGGAAGTTTAGTATAAACCTTGGAATCTTGATTTACAAAAACTCTGATTAGAGCACGTAGACCTAAGATGAACTTTGAGGATTAGTATGGAATAACTTCCTAGAATTTTGGTATTGTAGAGATTTTGTGAGTTTTCCAAGAAATACATCCCTGTCTGGATACGAGCAGGTAGAGGCGGCTCTGGCACAGATGTACCTTGGGGTAAAACCCGAAAACACCGCTTTGAGCTAGACTCGAACGGGAACTAGTGCACGACAACGGGCCTTGCTGCACTCTTGGTTACGACACTCCTGGGGGATATGCTTAGGATAATTTACATTTTCTTTACAAACCAATTTGAAGTAATATATATATATAAGATGAGAGTAAATGACCTTGGTTAATCCTAATATGTTTCAAATTGAGAATATGGTGACATGTTAATCTCTAAATGATTTTATGACTACGGTTACTCACACAATGCTTTCTGGTTTTAGTCAATGGCTAAATTCCAAGGAAGTCATAGTGACTTTGAGAATGATGTACAAGGTGGGAATGATGGTGTCAATGAGCAACAAAATGTAATGTTGATAGGCGTAAAAGATATCGTCTTTATGCCAAATCAGTTTTCCAAAAATATGATCAACAACATATATATCAACCAACTCCCAGACTCAACAAGGAAGAGAAAGGTGATGAATGATAAGAGCTCCAGCAATGGAGACCATAGAGAAAATAACCCAAAAATTTCCATCATGTAAGAAATGTGATAGGAGACACCTGGTAAAGTGTCTCAATGGGACCAAGAAATGCTTTACTTGTGGGAAGTAAGGACATAAAATGAAGAATTGCCGAAGAAAAATGAAGAGTACTATTGAAGGAGATAAAAATGGTCCCAAGAATCCATTTACAGTCATTTGCCGTAAATGTTGGGGACCTATCCATTACCCAAGTGAATGCCCTATTCTATAGGATATTTTCTTGGTCAAAGAAGAAGCTATGTGGAAATAAATAGTTGGAGAAATGTTTAAAAAGTTTTAGTGCTCCTTGTTGATGGGTTTACTTTGGAATAATTTTCTCTTGTATTTGTAACCCTACAGTTTCCCATGTGAGAATGATATTTGAGGAATAATTATCTCTTCTCTTGTGGATATAGTTATAAATAACCATTTGGTTTTATATGATCATTGGGTTTGAGACAATTATAAGTTATTATAATTTGGGATGAAAATGCAAGGTATGAGATAAGATTTGTGGTTAAATTATGTTATTGTTATTTTGAGGAATTTATCTCATTTTGGTAATGTTATAAAACATAGTTTTTGAAAAGGACAACACGCAGACCGTGTGACAACCCATCGCGTCGGACAAAGCTGTGGGAATCGAACCCACAACCAAAGTGCGATTGGGATTTATCGCCTACCACTGGACTACGTGAAATCCCTGGATAGTGTGACTAATTATTTTTAGTTAAATGATTTTATTGATCAATAATAAGTTGATTTGGGTTTTTATGTCTTATCAAATGAATACCCTTGGTATAGGAAAATTATTTGGCGATTAAGTGATAAATGTTATTTTGGAAGATGTTCGCTTTGTTGGGAACACCATATGCCCAAGGAAAATAGAATAATATGGGGTTTCATTTGTGGAGTAATGGTGGATTTTTATCTACGTTTTTATTGTGGATTTATAGTGATTTGGGTTATTTATGGAAGTGATTAACCTATAATAGAGAATATGTGATGAGGTTAATTACTTTTAAGTATGTGACTTTAAGAGTATTTGATGTCATTGGAGATACAATTTAACATGGGGGACCACATAATCAAATTCTTCTGTGTTTTGTGTTTCAATATTAGTTTGGATTATATTGAAGGATTTTAAGGACAATTGATTATTGAATAGTATTTATTTAACTTTGGGGTATTATTGGTTTAATTTTAGAAATTAAGATTAGTGTTTATTTCTCTCAAGGAATATCCTTTTGGGGGATCATTAGATCTTGTACTAACCATTTTGGTTTTGATTAATCTCTAAAGACAATATAAATATATAGTTTATCCTGTATGGATCATGTGATTCTATAGAAGTTTATTCTAGCTCTTCCAGTGTGACCAAGTCTTCTTGAATACTCATCGTTTAAAAAAATGAGTTAGTAGTGGAAATTTATTAAAGAATGAAACTCTACTTAAAAATTAAGTATATATCTTTATATTCTTGGTCAATATCATAAATGAATTCCTCATCCTTATGTAATGTAACTTAAAACAAAAATTGTTGTCCGTTTACTTTTCCTACTAGGAGACTAATGATCGTTTGTCCCAACACAAGTTTGTGGTTTTCTTATTGTTAACTTTCTCCTAATCATGATTTCTATCCCTCTAAATCAGAACTTGACACTTAGTTTATCATCCACATCCATGTTTTCCTACCTGGAATCCTAGTATGGGTTATCTTGGGTGACCTTTAGACCTCTCTTTCTTTCTTTTAAAGTGATAGTTTTATTGACTCTTTTTCTGATGTGGGACTTTCCATTCTCAGACCCAATTTTTAAAATTGCGAGGATGAAATTTATTGAATGAGGGGTGAATGTAACACCCCAATCTTCCACGGTACACTTCTCTTTGAATAATACAATAGCGTGTGTTGTACGCAACACTGAGTTCAAGTACACCACGACTTACCAAACTAGCCGTTCAAAAGAGGTTATGAACAGTATTAACTAAATTTTAAATATTATATTACCCTTATAATTTTAATCCATATTATGAGTTTCTAAGACATGATTTATGAACAAATTCATTTTTTCAGATAAAAGAAGTATTTTTCAAAAAATGAAATTTTACCGCCTTTTAATGGAGAAGCCTTTTTAAAACCAATATTTGAAACTTTTATATATTAAATTTGACAAAATGAAATTATTCTTTAGAATTGGGACATAAGAATTTAATATCAATAATGTTTTGGTGTCTTTCTGATAACTTTCTTATTTGGGTGAATAGTGAAAAATACTATATTTTAACTGAAAACAACTTTTTTAATCAAAATAATTTATATTGTGAAATTATACATTTTAATGGTTTTGAAGTATAAATAGATTATATTTTTACTATTTAATCCAATGATGGTCATTTTAAGTAATTTCATCTTGAAATTGGACATAAACAAGTGTCAAACTTTTGATAGTTATTATTTCTTAAAAATACGCCTTTTGGTTTTGAAAGCGGGAATCAATTTTAAAATAATAAATGCAACTTTTATGTTTTTAATTTGGTAAAATAGGCTTAATTTTTGGATTCTGAATAAAAAAATTAGCCTTGGGTGAAATTTTGGTACTTTTCGGATAACTTTTATATTTTGATGAATAGTAAGAATTACTAAATTTTAATTAATAACAAATTTTTTAATCGAAATAATTAATAGTGATAAATTATTAATTTGAGTGGTTTTAAATTATATTTAAAATATATTTTTACCATGTAATACAATGTGGGTCAATGAACATAATTTCACTTTTAAACCGAACATAAACAACTGTCAATCTTTTGATATTTATTATTTCTTAAAAACACGTTTTTTGTTTTAACAACGGGAATTAATTTTAAATTAATTTCTGCCACTTCTGTGTATTGAATTTGGAAAAATGTATTCCATATTTGGAATCAGGATGTCCAAATTGTGTAAATAGGTAAATTTTATTTTTAAACATTTTGAATAATTACTTCGGTAAATATTTTATTTACCATGGTTAAAGGGTAAATCCGGTAAATAAGGGTTAAAAAATAATATTATAATAATAAAAAATTACCCTAAAACGTGTCCTAACCTTATTGGTTGATACATTTCTGACCATGGACATCTTTGGGTCGATTTGGGGACCCCATGGTGCCACTTGTAAGTGATAGGGACACTTTATTTTAATTAAGTTAAAATGAATACAAAAATGACACAAGCATATATATTTTAGAAAAACAATTTTTACATAGGGTTATATATGTTGGATTTTCGATTGTAAATATTAATTAGAAAGATAAAGAGATTTAATACATAATGATATTTTATTTATAATTTTTATACATTAAATAATTTAATTTATTTATGACACAATGATGATGCAATAATTACCATAATAGTGAAAAATTAAAATAATTGATATTATAATTACCCAAATAAATATAATTTGAGACTTTTAATGAATTACACTAATTTTATAGGTTAATATGACATGTTAGTAATGATTTAATTAACTTTTTTCAGAGTAATAATTCTGTTCTGAGTTTTACAAAAATCAACTATTGAATAGTGTCAAAATTGACATAAAAGAGTTTTTAAAACAAATATTATATTATTAATTGATATTAAATTCATAAAAATCTAAGGTTCGGACAAGAGACTTATATCAGGATAGGTGTATCATTAATTGACCACTTGGGGGTCTCTTGGATGTATATAGTAAGTTTATTAACTATATAATATAAAAATACAAAGTGACATGGTAAATGTCAAACTAATTAACTAAGAGTTAAAACTAAAAGATACGGTTAATATAATGACCCAAACCTGTATAAATTATATTGGTTGAATGGTTTTAGACCTATCCCCACATTAATCTATAAAAAATCAACTTTTTATCCATTAGAAACCTAATATGAATTTATTATAAATTAATATTTCTAGCTTTTACAAAGGTGCCCCTCACCCCTCTTATAAAAGGGCACTCCCCCTTCTCATTACTTCACACATTCAAAGACTTTTGGTTCAGCCAACCTCTGCCCAAATACTATCTCAACTTCCCTAAATTCATCCTAGAGGACTTCCTTTAGTCAGAAAGCCAACTTAAGGAGCCCTTTTGATCTTTTTAAAAGGAAGAACCCAAAGAAGAGGTAATGATTTCACCACCCTTTTTTCAAGTTCCTTTCTTCTTCCACTTCCTCTTCCTTTGTTGTTACTGTTATAAAATAATAAATCCAGTATCATATATATATGGTGATTTTATTATAAATATGGTACAACTATATTCAGTATTCTATCCATCCTTTGAATAACATGTCACCATACGTGCGTACGTACGACTTACCGTCTCCACGTCGTGGTGTAATTGTTATTAAATAAATTATTATTTGGATGGGTATAATAATGATGTGTAATTCATGTAAATAATAAATGTAACATGATAATGATTCTGTATATATGATATACCATCCATTTATATATTATTTTAATATCAAAATAATGATATTGTTGCTCGTGCGTACGTACGGACTATCGTCTCCACGAACACGATGCGATTCATTCTCCATTGTATCCATTGAAGTATAATTATCATTTGATGATTTAAAAATAATGTTTAAGGACTTGATATCATTCTGGATATGAATAAGATACATCCTATCTATAACAAACATGGCTTACGTAGCAAAGAATATAAAGGAAAATGAGTAAGTTAACACCTAAAATGACGATAATACTAAGATATTATTAACAAATCAATGTTAAAAGATAATATATGATATCATATTAATGTAAATGATTCTTGTATAATTCAATAACAATTATTTCACCATTATACAGGAGGTTAAACTACCATAGACCAAGGAAAAATTACAAAGTAAGGGGTTTCTTAACTCAGTCTTAATTTCGTGAGAATTCCATTGTTCACCACTTAATTATTGCATGTGGTGTATGTGTACTACCCATGATTGTATTAATTGTGTAATATACTTTAATTTATTGGTATTTAAATCATCATTGTATGATCCTTCTTTCATGGGTGTATGTTTCGTATGTTACCTAATCGATAAGGGAATTCGAAATTTCAATTTCCATTTATTCAGCTTTACGCAAACTTCATTGATTATTTTACTCCGAGATTATGTGTTGAATAACTATTCATTTGCTAATGTCATAATTTCCACTCCCCTTTTCTGTGGATATACTTTTGATACACATAATCACTCCATTGATAATTTCTCAAGTCATTGATATGAATTTGATAAGAGTAATTTTAACTCATTCTCCATTTGTTGAGTTAAACATACAATTCATTGGTGTTGTTTTTACAAGATTATGTGTGAATATCCTTTGATTGTTTTACACTGAATATCCAATCATATTTAGTGTATTTATATTTTTCACACATAACTATGTCGTTGATTTATCCTTAACCTAAGGATACAGCCTTTATGAGAGATTTCATCTCAACTTAAATTCCATTGATACTTCTTTATTGTTATACACCAAATCACTTTTATGTGGTGTATATAATGTAATTTGACGTAGTAAATCATGAATCTCTTTATTCTTATGATATTACAAAGTTTTGATTACCTCAATTATTTGCATTCAAGTGTCTCTCTTTTGGTTAGAATCTCTAACTAAAATACCATTTTTAAATGTTTTAAAGACTTATTCATCTAAATCTTTCTCATTAATGTCCATGTTTTAAAAATGGTTTTAAGGATTTATTTATATGAACATTAAAGTTTTAAAATTAAAACTCCTTTTAAAAAGTTTCAAAGTGGTATGGGACACTTTGATTCAAAAATCTATTTTTAAATGGCTTCTTGACAAATAGTGTGACTTTTAAATGATTTCAAGAAAAAGGGGGATTTTTCTCTCAAATAGTTTTGATAATTATTTTCATCTATGTCAACATCCTTAATTATTCTTGATTGAGGATAATGTGATACAATACAATCTTCCATATTGTATCGAATGAGTTATGTTTGACTATGGATGTGCTATTTTTATACCATTCATGGTTTGTGGTTAAAGTATTGACATTTCGTATGCTAGTTTTAATACGAATGTTTATGTTATGTTTAAACATGTTCATATGAGGAATGAATTGGACCTAATAAGTGACGGGTGGAGCCCGCTATAGCTCCTCGATGCATCGGTAGGTATCATGAGACAAAATAGTGTCTTGGAACAAGGCCTTGACAAAATCTTATTTGTAGTCTTGGCACGAGGCCTTGGCTATGTGGTTATGATAGTCTGGCATTATGCATTCCATCATTATGAAAGTGGTTATTGATATTTCATGTGATTGTTTGACTAGTAGAATATCCATGTGAATAAGTAAATGGAATTATTTCATTTTATCTTTGCCATATTATGCTAAAGTTCAAGTTTAAAAGGCTTTTGTTTTAGTTATAAATTGCTTTAAGTTTTTTTTAAAAGGTAATGCTTCGGTCAATGACCAAAGCACAATATATTAGAGAGCAAAAGGATTACAAAGATCGGAAAGATGGGATTTTTTTACAATCTCTCTCAAAGAGAGGTAATAAGTCAGCTGGAAGAGTGTTGTTCCAAGTCATGTTTTGTTGAATACCTTTGTTGGTGAGGGCGTCAGCAATAGCATTCGCTTCACGGTATGCATGAGTAGCAATATAATCAATCTCGTGAAGCAACTTCAGACACTTCATCCAAAGAGTGGTAAGCGGCCAGGCAAGATGAGTGATGTCGTTCCAAATGGCCTGGATGATAGTGGTGGAATCACTTTCAATCCAGAGCTTTCTCCAGCCTCTTTGAAGCGCGAAATCAACCGCATGGATGACACCCAACATCTCATCCTCAAGAGATGAAGAAAGACCACAACCAACATAAAAACAGCCCTGACATTGACCAGATGAGTCTCTGAAGATAGTACCACAACTTGCAGGGCCAGGATTGCCTTTGGAAGCTCCATCGACGTTCAATTTAATCCATCCTGGTATCGGGGCTTTCCAAAAAACTTCAAAAAGCGTTTGGGCTTTGGATATATTCCAGGAATACAGAGATGCCGAAGGATCACAAAGTCATCAACCGAGTTGTTGCAAGAATCTTTTTGGACTGAAGTGGCTTCATGAATCACAATAAGAATCCGAGCTTTACCTGCATTGAGACTAAATGAGTAGTTGTTATGAATAAAATCATTACGAGCATACCAGATCACATGCAGAAGCTCCTCCACTGCCGCAAGGAAGATATTCTTGATCTACAGAGAAACATCATATCTAATGCAATTTTTAAGAAATGAGCAAATAGAATCAATAGCTGGACATCTGCAATTAAAAAGATTCAGAACGTATATCCATAAAGCAGAGGCTGTCGCGCATGACAGAAAAAGATGGTTAGCATCCTCCCTATGTTGATTACACATGAAAAATTTAGAGCATAGTTGAATGCCAAAGGATTGAAGACAAGTATCAGTGGGTGTTATATTGTGAGCAATACGCCAAATAAGGGTGATCCTAGAAGGTTTTATCCAAGGCTTATTAAAATGACTCAACCATTGATAATTAGAATCCTCTCTAGAGAAGCAATTATTATAGAAGGATCTAGAATCAAGGATGCCATTTGAAGCTGGTTCCCACACCAGGAAGTCACCATGGGAAGAGAAAGGATGATTATCAATGATCTGAGTAATATTATCAGGGAGGGTATGTCGATGGGACCGTAGGACCTCTTTTATAGAAATACTAGTACCCCTAGGAGGGGTATTAGTAGGAAGCAAAGAAATCAAGGGGTTACCACACCAATTGCCACACCAAAAATTAATATAATAATCCTCACTAACCATCAATCTAGAATTATACATGATTATGTGAAACGAGTCTCTGATAGAGGGCCAGATCGAAGAGTTGATGTAACTAAAATTCCCATTCATGAGTTTAGGAAGGAATCTATGCTTTAAGAACTCAGAGGCTTTAGAGGAACCATTAATGATACGACAAGTAAGGCAGGCTTGGAGAGCATTGCTGAAAATCTTTAGATTTTTTATACCCATGCCACCTTTATCAAGAGGTTTACAGCAAGAATTCCAAGGGATAGTGACGAGCTTCCTTTCAAAAATGATCCCCGTCCAAATGAAGTTTTTTATATAGGTGTTAATCTTTTTGAAAAAGCCGGTAGGCCAATTGTAGATCATGAGAGAGTAGACCATTTTGGAAACAATGGTTGATTTGACCAGACATATCCTACCAGCCATGGAGAGCAGTTTTCCCTTCCAGGTGGAGAGTTGGTTAATAATTTGATCAGTAATATTGGTGAAATAGTTTGCTTTAGGACGACCCCAGAAAAGTGGGATGCCCAAATAATTTAAAGGAAGGAGGCCTTCTTTGATACCAAGAGAAGCGATGATACTAGATTTCCTTCTAACAGGGAAACCTTTTCCAAAGAATAATAAGATTTATCCCAGGAAATCGCTTGTCCAGAGACCTCTTCATAATGATTAAGGGCTTGTTTTAGGGCATGTATATTTTTTTGATCACATTTGAGAAATAGGATGATATCATCAGTATTGAAAAGATGAGTAGGGGTATTTAGATTTATGGCAGCTTGAATAGGTTTGAGCTTGCCCTGATCAACCAGGTAAATGAGGAGTCTACTTAAGTAGTCTTCAGCGATAACAAAAAGGATGGCAGAGAGAGGGTCACCCTGTCTGACACCCTTAGTACAACTGAAAAAACATCTAGGGGTACCATTGATCAGAACCGAAATAAAATTTGAGCTAAATAAAGTTTTAGGTTTTCTAATGAAAGAATCATGAAATCCAAAAGACATTAGAACATTTAAGATGAAGTTCCAATCAATGGTGTCAAAGGCCTTCCTGATATCAAGTTTAATGGCCACACATCCCCCTCTACAGCTTTTATTAAGACAATTGGTACATTCGGAGGCAAGACAAATACAATCCTGGATGGACCTACCTTTAATGAAACCGAACTGATTCCAAGAGACAATTTTATTGCAAATAGGCATAAGTCTGTTTGCAATAAGTTTGGTGATGATTTTATAGAGAGTATTAATCAGGGAAATAGGTCTGAATTGATGGAACTCAGAGGCATTTTCGAACTTGGGAATTAAGGTTAGGAATTGAGCATTTATGCCATGTGGAAGAGATCCATGTATAAATAAGGTCTTAACAAGGTTGCAAACATCGTTGTGAACAATATCCCAATGTTTTTGAAAAAAACCATTATTGAACCCATCCGGTCCGGGCGCACTGTCTGGGTTAAGACCAAAAACAGTATCTTTAATTTCGTGATCAAAAGGAATGCTTAGAAGAGATTCATTGTCACTTTCATCAACCAATGAAGGAATAATGTCAGATCTGAGATCAGCATTGGTCTTCGTACCATTAAAAATATTATAAAAGTACGAGACAACATGATCCGCTATAGCCTCTTCAGAGTCAAGGATCAAGTCCTGATGAATAAGTTTAGAAAGAGGGCGGTTAGCCTTTCTGACTCTTTGAAGGGAGTTATAAAATTTAGTATTACGATCGCCATCAGTGATCCATTTAGTCTTAAACATTTGTTTGCGGATATTATCTTTAAGGGTGAGAAAATCATTAAGTTTTAGAGAGAGATTAGCTTCTAATTGAGGGTCCATATTAAAATCAGATGAGGTATTTTGAGTTTGGACCTGGCTAAGATCCCCTTAAAGGGAGGAAATATCAAGGTCAATTTGGGAGTTTGCAGTTTTATACCAACCTTTAAGGGCCTGCTTTAAGATTTTCAATTTGTACATACAAGCAAAGGAATCCTTGTGATGATTCATGGAGTTACATGTGTTATGGATAAAAGAGACACAATCAGGGGTTGAAGACCAAGCATTATTAAATTTAAAAGGAAGGGAAAGCTTACGGCTATTCATACTGAAGCTGAGGAGAATATGATGATGATCAGAGTTGAGTCTAGGCAGAGTAATACTGGAGATGCAATCCCAAGTATCAAGAGCCTTCATGTTGACAAAAGCTCGGTCTATCTTACTCGCAATAGTTTTATTATAATGTTTTCTGTACCAAGTATATTTGGCACCAGTAAGATTGACTTCGAAGAGATCATAGTCTTCAATCGTAGATCTGAATTCCCTAGAGGATATAGAAAGGTGGGAGGGACCAATTTTTTCACCTAAATTAAGAATGGCATTAAAGTCTCCCATCAAAACCCAAGGATCATGAATGGAGGTTCCCATATCAAGAAGATCATGCCATAGAGTTCTTCTTTCTTGATACCTATTATTGGCATAAACCATGGTGCAATAGGTATGACGACCATTCCATAAGAAGTCGTAGGTGAGTTGTTGATCAGTATTTTTAAATATTTTGATATTTTGAAGAGAATTGTGATAAAAAATCCACATTGAGTCAGTTTGCGAACCATTTTTATAGGAGATTAGAAAATTATAGTTAGGGGAACCAAATCCCATGGAGTTCATCTTATAGTTGACTTTAGGTTCAGAAGTAGAAAAGAGATGAGGCTTATGGGTGTTTAAGAACCTCTTAAGAGTTGTAGAAGTATCATTATTTGCCAAACCTTGGAAATTCCAGAAGAAAAAATTCATAGCTATTTACGTTTTGGGTTAGCAACCTTCTTTTTTTTTGGATTTTCCAGAGCCTTTCTTCCCTTGGGATCGTGTGACCATAGGGGTGGTAGGAGGTTTTTGTTTGGTATTGTGGTTAGAGACTGGAGTATCTAAAGGAGTGTTGTCCAGAGAATGAACCTGATCAGTAACAAGAATAGGAGGCTGGACTAAGGGCAGGGTCCTGGCCGGGTCCTCTAATCTTGGTGAACGTTGTTCCTGACCTAATGTGAGAGCAGTAGGTGTGGAGGTTGAAAATAAGGAGGCTATGTCACTAGGAGTGCCAAGGGGGGCAGCACTTGCAGCAATTCCAGACGAAACAGCAGGGTCTATTTCAGCATTGATAGAAGAAAAAGTAGCAGGAATCGGAAGAGATATAGCAGAATTCTGTATGTCCAAAACAGAATTGGGGTCTCCTTTGCTAGTAGTAGCAAGGGGCTAGACAGAATCACTTTGTGGAACAGGAGAAATGCATGAAATACTGTGAGTGATAGAAACCGAAGCATTGACAGCATGAGCAGCAGTATCAGCAATCGTGGATAATAGTTTTTCAGTAGCAGAAGAAGAAGAAATAGTAGGAACTTTTAATGACAGTGGAGAATCAATTTGAGTAGAAAAACCTGTTTCTGGTGCCTTATCTATAGCACCATGTGGAACCATGGCAGCAGCAGGGAGATCATTCCGTTCCAAAGGATCCGAAGTAGGTCTCTCTAAGACCTTACAAACCTGTAAATTCAGAGGTGCTGAACCAGAGGTAGAGTCATTAGAATTACATATAAATTCAGAAACTAAAACCCCTTTTCCAGTGTCAATGTTTTCAGTTTTTTGTAGCAACTCTTCTTCATCAACTAGTTCCCCCCAAGTTTTACCCTCTAGATATGAAGAAACATAGGATTTTTTTATCCAAGTACTTTGTGTGTTTTTAGGTAGATCAGATTTGTCCAAATTGAATTGTCCTTTTTTACCATATTTGACTTCCTTCTAGTCATTAGAGATCGGGGGCTCCATTTTTTTTCTAACCACTCTACAATTAGAGAGATTATGTCCAACTAGTTTGCACACCTCACAAAAGGGTGGTTTCTTTTCATATTCTATTCTAAGATCAGTTTTATAGTCAGGAGAATTGAATCCAATACAGGATGGAAGATCAGTGGCCAAATTAACTTCAACCATTATTCTAGCATACAAGCCAAGGTCTCCATTCAATGTCCTGTGATCAATTTTAATGGGGGACCCTATGCAGGAGGCAATGTCATTAAGAATTTTTGGGTGCCAATAATACCAATTTAGGCCGCGAATCCAGACCCAAACCTGTGCCATGTGATTTTTGTGTGTGAATGGATTAAAAGTAGCATCCCAATCTAAGATTCTAATAAATCCAGGATTAAGTTGGAGATTACCGATTTTCCATACCTGGTCTAACTTACCTCGCGAGTTGAAAACAATGTGATAATAGACTTTACCGATGGGAACCATCTTCCATTTGCATAAGCCCCAGCAATTAGCAATCCGAGTCTTTAATTCGAATAAGGGCCACAGCCGGTCGCCTGTGCTGTAGGAGACACGTCTGAGAATCGAGTATTTGAAAAGTTGTTCCCGCTGTTGCAGGGCCACCGGATCCGCATCAAGGGTCGGGGCATTACAGTTGGTATCAGAGGAAGTTTAGTATAAACCTTGGAAGCTAGATTTACATAAACTCTGATTAGAGCACATAGACCTAAGATGAACTTTTAGGATTAGTATGGAATAACTTCCTTGAATTTTGTTATTGTAGATATTTTGTGAGTTTTCCGAGAAATACATCCCTGTCTGGATACGAGCAGGTAGAGGCGGCTCTGGAAAAGATGTACCTAGGGGTAAAACCCGAAAACACCGCTTTGAGCTAGACTCGAACGGGAACTGGTGCACGACAACGGGCCTTGCTGCACTCTTGGTTACGACACTCCCGGGGGATATTCTTAGGATAATTTACATTTTCTTTACAAACCAATTTGAAGTAATATATATATAAGATGAGAGTAAATGACCTTGGTTAATCCTAATATGTTTCAATTTGAGAATATGGTGACATGTTAATCTCTAAATGATTTTATGACTACTTTTACTCACGCAATGCTTTCTGGTTTTAGTCAATGGCTAGATTCCAAGGAAGTCATAGTGACTTTGAGAATGATGTACAAGGTGGGAACGGTGGTGGAAATGAGCAACAAAATGGAATGTTGATTGGCATAAAAGATACCGTCTTTATGCCAAATAATTTTTCCAAAAATATGATCAACAACATATATATTAACCAACTCCCGGACTCAACAAGGAAGAGAAAGGTGATGAATGATAAGAGCTCCAGTAATGGAGACCATGGAGAAAGGAACCCTCAATTTCCATCATGCAGGAAATGTGATAGGAGACACCCGGGAAAGTGTCTCAATGGGACCAAGAAATGCTTTACGTGTGGGAAGGAAGGACATAAAATGAATAATTTCCAAAGAAAAATGAAGAGTACTATGGAAGAAGATAAAAATGGTCTCAAGAATCCATTTACAGTCATTTTCCATAAATGTAGGGGACCTGGCCATTACCCAAGTGAATGCCCTATTCTATAGGATATTTTCTTAGTCAAAGAAGAAGCTATGTGGAAATAAATGGTTGGAGAAATATTTAAAAAGTTTTAGTGCTGCTTTTTGATGGGTTTACTTTGGAATAATTTTCTCTTGTATTTGTAACCCTGCAGTTTGCCATGTGAGAATGATATTTGAGGAAGAATTATCTCTTCCCCTGTGGATATAGTTATAAATAACCATTTGGTTTTATATGATCATTGGGTTTGAGACAATTATAAGTTATTATAATTTGGGATGAAAATGCAAGGTATGAGATAAGATTTGTGGTTAAATTATGTTATGGTTATTTTGAGGAATTTATCTCATTTTGGTAATGTTATAAAACAGAGTTTTTGAAAAGGACAACACGCAGACGATCTGACAACCCGTCGCGTCGGACAAAGCTGTGGGAATCGAACCCACAACCAAAGTGCGATTGGGATATATATATATATATATATATAAATTGGGGGTGCAGGATTGGATTTATTCTTCTTCAGCAAGCCTCGACTTCTTCTTCGTGGAAGAATCAAATCAAGTTCTCCTTCATCATGATTCTATGATTTGAGATTGGTGATTACATCATCAGTTTGGACTTCCTATAGAATTCATATTACCCAATATGATCAGATGGTATTAATACGTAACTATGAGGGCCCTCTTTATCAGTGAGTCTTAATTAGGGGTTATTTAGTGGCGAAAATCAAGTTAAATATCAGTGGTTCTGAAGCTTTATCTACAACATCCAAATTCGGGTTTTTGGGTATCTTTATTTAATTTAGGCCCAATCTCGGTCATCTTCCTCCCTATTGGTCAATAGTGACATTGAGAATTGGATAATGTTTTATTTTTCTAGTAATGCACCAAGGTGCGATTTGGTGGATAGAGTTGTAGAAGAATGATGAAGATCAATTTTCATCTATGACAACATCCTTCTTTAACACGATGAGGTCGAAATCATTAGATCAGTTCTTTAGCAAGAGGAGTTAGTGGATATTAGCTTATTATCTTTCACATATAGTGGCATTAGATTTATACTTGGATTGAGGGAAGTGGTGTTGATGGTAGTATAGGGAAGTATGGTACCACGGAGATGGTAGGAATGTCGGTTGGTGGGTGCGATGGTGGGAGGGAATAATAATTGTAGAAGTAGAAGGGGTAGTGGTAGAAGAAAGGGAGTGGTAGTAGAAGTGTGTGGCAGTAGATGTGGTGATGATAAGAGAAGGTTATGGTGGTATAATTGGGTAAGGGGAAAAGATAGTGGCAGCACAGTGATGGTAAGATGGTGTCAGTAGATGAGATATTATAGTTGGATTGGGGGATAGTGGTTGGAGGTATCACGAGAGAGTGGTAGTAGGAAGTGGTCATACCCTGGCGGTAGAGTGATTTTATTCTAATGGTAAAACCTGATTCCATCTTTTTTGGATAATAGTAGGGGTGGAAGAGTGGCATGTAACAACTAGAGGAAGATCTTAAAAAATCACAGATTTTAAAATTAAATACCATTCACCAAAAAAATTATTACAAGAAAAAATTGATCAATGAGTTAACAAAAAGACAATTATAATTCTAGAAAAAATTAATGAAATAAATTCATGTAATTTCTTTTGACTATTAATTCACTATTCTAAAAAATTTTATACAATTACAAAGAATATATTAATTTTCAATTCTCAGGAAATGCAATTTTTAGAAATAAAAAATAAATTTCATGTTCACTTAAACGATCGAATTTTCTGAAAAAGGTATTCCCTAAAAACTAAACATACAAAAATTAAATAATTAACTTATAATAAAATTAAATTATAAATAATTCACTGAGATTATAAAAACAACTGTTCTCATAAAATTGTAAATAATTGACTCAAGAACATTTCACTAATTAAACATCGAAAAAAATAATTTTAACGAATATTCAATGAATGAAAAACTAGTATAAATCTACCCTAAATTGATAAATATTCATTAAAAACACAATTTCAAAAATAAAAATAATTTAATTAGTTAAAAAAAGATTTGAAAAACTATGTAAAAATTAACTACATTAGTAAGATCCTTAAAGTATCTTGAATAAGGAGATTAAGGAAAGATGATCTAGTTTTGATAATGAATAGATCACTATAATTCAAGAGATGGAAGATTCCTAGAAAAATATTGAAATAAGAATCCATGCATCTAGAAAATTAAATATTGTTAAAAATGATAAACTTATGGTCAAGTCCAAGAGAATTATTGAGATTCACTATCTGATACAAGAAAAGAGAAAATGCATAAAGACCATGTTGAAGAGATGAGAAAGGCTTATGAAGATAAACTGAAATTAGTGGATAATGAAAAAATCATCCTCAATATGAAATTCTTAGAACTTGATAATAAATTGAAGAGTTTGGAATTAGTTCAAGCGATGTCTGACAATAAGTTGAAAATAATGTTGTTGCCACAAAGACTACAAAGGAGTACTCTTATACTGACAGAAATCTATCCAGTGTAAATAACATCTCGAGATCATATACTAATCAATATATAGAATCCAAAAAGGAGAAGGTACCTTTCACTTCTGAAAATAATATTTGTTCTGAATCTTTTTCCTTTTATAGCACATGCTTAAATATAAAACTTGTACAAAAATAGATGAAGAAAAATATTGTGAAACTCTACATTACATCCAAGATGGTTGTAAAAATTATATGAGAAGTTTTCACCAAATTAATCCCAAATAAGTATTATTATATTAAAAAAATAGTTTTCATGAAAATTTGGAAATTTAGTACATATTGAAGATCATAAAAATAAAACAAGATTTGGAGGTATTTTTTTTCTATTACAACAGGTTCAAGAACATGGTATTGTATTTTTGGAACAATGTGTTAAACTTTAGGATAAATTAAGAGCCTATATCAAGGTAGAGTGAGGTTGAGCTGAGGAGAACCTCATAGAGGAAGGGAAAATATCTATACAACACAAATATATTTGAAACTATCGGAGATCTCTATGAAGTCTATAATGAAAGTGGTCATAATGAAGAGGCATGAAATTATAAATAATTAAAGAATACAACTAAAACAAATGAGAAGAGAAAACTACAAAATTTGAATATTGTAGATAATTTTACCTTATGAAAAATCATGAGAAAAATGATAAAAATAATATTTGTAAGAAGTTTATAAAGAAATATGATGAGATATCCTTAGGTGATAAGAAAAATACAATTAGATAGTCAACCACACCTAAGAATATCTATAATAATAATACACTAATGAGGGTAAACTGATTGGTTTTTGAAAAAATTGGATATACTGTAGATACATGAAAAAAATCCATAGATGAACGTGTTAAATTAAACAAGTCTAAATGCAATGAAAAATATGTTCGAACTAAAAATAAAAATATTGACCTAGCGAAGAACTATCCTAAAAAATAACATGGAATAACCAAAATGGATAAGAACATTCCTAAAGTGTTCTTGGAAATTTATCCAGATTATTTTGAAAAATCAATAAAAATGAAATCATAAGAAAAGACAAGATATAAAGGGAAAGTATAGGTTCCACATAAAGAAGAAATTTAATTTCATAAGAGGTTGTCAAAAGGGGATAACTTAAGAACTCACGAGGAGTTATGTGGAAGGTGTAAGAAGGCTGGAAACAATTCAAATGCTTGTGTAACAATTATTCTGGCCCAAAAGGAAATATTGAAGAATATGAAAGTTGCACCAAGTTATAATTGAATTAATGAAAATAATACCTTTAATAGTTCTAGTAAAAGGGATTTATCAATGATGATAATTGAAGTAATGTTAAAGGGTTAGTTTTAACAATGCTCGTAAAAAGCATTGATAAAGGCTCCGTTGATAAAGGGTATAATTTTTTTCATGCCCCACCCCCCTTTATCAGTTCTTCCCACCCCCTTTATTAGCACTTTCGTCACCCATTTATCAATTCTTTAGATAATCCCACCCCCAACGCAGACCCCTACCTCCAACGATTTTTGAACCTTAGACCTCTAGCTTACACAACAACGCATTTTCCACTCCCCTATACTGTTTTGTTTTACATTTTATGATATATCTATATATTTTTATATATTCCATTATATTTTTTATCCATATATATATGTATATGTTTATATATATATATACATATTTTTAAATACATATTTATTTATATATTTTAAAATAGATATTAGTTTCTATTTTGATAAGTTTTACATATTGAGAAATATATTTTATATGTAAATATGTTTAATTATTTATTTATAAAATTAATTTTTTTATGTGTGAATATATAAAAATATGTATATATTGTTATATATTTGATTATATATAACTATACAATATGAAAAATGAAAAAATTTCAAAGGAATAATATCAATATGAATGTAATACTTAAGAATAAGTTCAATAATCATTGAAAAGGAAAAATATACTTTCTTAAAGAGGCTAAAAATCCATTTAATGTTAAAAAATTGGTATATAGAGGATAAAAAATAAATCTTAGAGGCCTTATGGGCCTTTTTTACCCTAAAATAGGTTATTGGGGGATCTATTTGGTCACCAAGGAATATATTTCATTAAAATATTTGATTTTATATGTATTACAACCCAAATGGACACCCGAAGCAGAAGCTATGGCGTTTTGAAAGGCCATCTAATGTAAAAAAGTAGGGTATGGCAACTCTAAACTCATTTTTTTCCTCGATAAAGGTGACCGGGAGTTACTATATGTTACCGGAGCATAAATATTGTCTCAATATTCAATTTTATATGTGGTTCAGGAAAAATGAACACCCATATCATAAGTTATGGCCATTTGAATTTTTAGAAATTTTGGTACCCCTATTAAAAACTCAATTTTTGAGGCCTTATGGGCCCTTTTGTGGTTTGAAAATAGTAAAAATATCATACATATCAGTTTATTCCTTTTTGGCATAGATCTCATTAGAGTATTTAATTTGATATGTGGTGGATCCCAAACAAACACCCAGAACAAAAGTTATGGCCGTTTGAATTCAAGTTCGATTTCCAATTTTTTTGAAACTGTAATATATTTTATTCCTTTGACTATAACACGATTTAAATATCATGTGGTTTTTTCATGATTCATAAGACTTTATTTGACTGGTTGTGGAGCTGAAATGGACTCTTGGATAAAAATTTATGGTTATTTTAGGGTTTTATGGCTTCTTAATGTTTTTACGGGTTTTAAGGGTTTCTAGAGTTATTATCAGGTTTTCAGATTTTTTGGGTTTTTTGGGATTTTCTAGAGGTATAAGTCATTTTCACTAAATATCTTATATATTATATGTAAATTGATCTTTATAATTATCTAAAATGTATTTTAAAAATATATTTTATATTTATATAAATATAAATATATTTTTATATTATTTTTAATGTAATGTAATTTTTTTGAGATGTGTCCGTTTTCCGTGACTTTTTTAGAAGAACAGATAAATTCACCCATTATCAATACTTTTTTACTAGAACTGATAAAGGGTTGACATTATCATCAATTTTTTACAAGCACTAATAAATGACCGCCTTTAACAGTGCTTTTTCAAGTGCTAAAAATGGGTATTTTTAACAGCACTTTAAGCTTGCACTGTTAAAACCCTAGTGCTGGATAAACCCATTTTTGTAGCAGTGTTGTGTCTTGATGACCCATGTTAAAAATAATATACCACACAATTAGAAAACATAAGTACCCATGCAGCCCAAATAAAACTCATATTTGAATAAAAATTGTGCAAACATGAATAGTCTATCTAGGGTTAGAGCTAGATTGGAATGAGAAAAATGGATACGAAGAATTTATCAATCTAGTTACTCACATTAATGAAAAATTAGGACCACTTTATTCCTTATCATATGTACTATGATTATGTGATAACTATGTTAGAAATTTAAGGTGACGATTATTCTCAAATAGAGAATAAATAATGTAATGTAAGATGGAATAATCATTCAAGATATTAAAAATGACATCATCTAAATATGATTTATATAATGGTATTTTAAAGAACATCTAGAGAAAGTACTTACCATTATAAAGGTGAATAGGCTATCAAAACTAGAAGATAGAGTGATAAAAGTAACCATATTGGATGAAATGAAATATATGATATCCTAAATATTATTTGAA
This sequence comes from Viscum album, assembly GCA_963277665.1. Classification (NCBI taxonomy): domain Eukaryota; kingdom Viridiplantae; phylum Streptophyta; class Magnoliopsida; order Santalales; family Viscaceae; genus Viscum; species Viscum album. Next base: position 197,057 of record CAUJRU010000301.1, on the reverse strand, counting down.
GAATTGAATTTCCCATGATGAAGAAATAATGAATGATACCATATTGGTGTTATCTCAACAACTGGAATCATAAATCTTATTTTCTGATGAGGTAACTCTTGATGAATTGAAATATCAGATCATCCCTTGAGGTAGAGTGTGTCTTTAAAAACTTCCAAAATCGTTCAAATCATATAAATCTATACTTTCTTTAAGGTTTTTGAAAAATTTTATTTTAAAATCAATGACATAAATGATTGAAATTGATGGAGTTATAGGGATGTTTGAAATTAAAACTCACTAGTTTCACTTGAATGATTTTAATCCATTTATTGAGTGAGAGAATGAAATTTATGTTGAAAGGGTTTGAGAATATTTATAATAATTGATATCAATAAGTATTATCATACTGAATACATTTAAACAACCCTTGGGGAAGATAATTGACAAAGGTAACAGTTGGTATCATATTATGTTAATTATGGATGACCTTATGAAACCCTATTTTTTTCTATACTGAGCACGGATTAGGCAGACATAGAGTGAAATGGTTGATGAAAAATTTCTTAAGAATGAAATGATACTATCTTCTCTCATATGATTTTTAATTATTATTAATAAGGGTGAGAGAGAAGAAAATAAGATTTAGTATTGATAACAAATACAATGAGGGAGATTAATGAACCCACTTTGTGTGTATTGTACTTGTTTTCAAAGAAAGAAGATATGTAAAGAATTGGAGTGGATTGGAAGTAGATTGGAGTTCCCAGGCAATGGTACCTATTATATGAGGTGTTTCTATTGGATATGCTTATAGATTTATTTACATATGGAAAAGTTGTTTTGAGTATTAGAGTTGCTGCCAAGTTTTATATTGTATGAAGAAAATATTATTTGTAAAAGATATTAGATATTGTGAGTTCTATGGAGTATTAATAATTGTTGGATACAATTAATCTACGAAGAAGGAAATGATACGTGATGATTAATGCTATATTTCTTAAGGAACTAATATAAGTGTTAATTAGTGTCTATAATATATTATAAATACATTGAAAAGGTATTTGGTTGAGTTAAAGAATTTATGAAGATGTGTGAAGTGGAAGGAGTTAATCTAGCGAATTTAAGTATCCACATAAGAGTAAATGTGACTGTTCCACTAGCTACGTAATGGTATGTCTGTGAGTAGAAACATCTGCAGAAGTGTTAACTAGGTTCTGTGAAAAGGTACTCTGAAGACTAACATCTATATAAAGCTAATGCTGAAATATAAGGAGTTGAATAAATGTATCTGGATGCCTATGTAAAGTTAATTTGGTTAATCACATATGCATAAATGTACCTTTATCCATGTAAAGGCAATTCTTTATTATCTTGGCTTACATAAAGGTCATATTATAATTGTTATGGTTATGAAAAGGTACTCTAAAAATCATGATCTATGCAAGGTTCATTCCAAACTTATGTATAGGTATCCAACTAACTATTTAAATGTAATATTTGGCTATGTAATGGTCATTCCAAATTTATGAAAAGTTGTGTAAATGTGCCATTGGGATTCTAAAAACTATATCAAGGTCACATGAACCATTGATTAAAGGTAATCCAAGAATTCATAAGATGTGGAAGGGTACCAACTAAGCTATATAAGGGTGATCTTAAATGAATTATTGTTATAATTATAGAATTTTATATTCTAAGTAAAAGGGGATTACATCATATGATGATCGAAATGAAATTAATGGATTTAAATATCAAAATTTAATTTTTGATGCTTACAAAAATTAAAATAATTCCATGTCACAATATGTGCATTTAACTAAAGGTAGTGAATGGAATGATGAGTGTCACCACACCATAATAAAATCCACAATGAACAAGAAACATGAAACTTCTGAAGGCTATACTGTAGTGGTCATCATGGTAGGTTTTCAAATTAGGTTGAATTATGATAGTTTTAAAGAGAAAGGAAAAAATACAAGAATATAGACACCAAATCATTATATTGAGCATTTCAATAAAAATGTTCACCTATGAGAAAGTACAAGAATAATTGCTACACATGCTAGAGGAGATCATGGTGTGAGAAAAATGAAGATACTATGTACATGACATTGGATGGTTTTAATATATGTGTGAATAATTAGCAACGTATATGTACCTACAAAGTGTATGTATTTTCCAAGCTAAGTGAAGGTGTCATCGAGTTGAGTGAAAGTGTTATCAAGACATACAAAGAAATATATTGATTCTTTACTGGGCGTTTAAGACTCAAATATCATGAAACTATGGCCCATGATATAATTCTCACTATTAAAGAAGAAATAAGATCCTTAAAGCAAGTTAGTTTGGATGAAACTAAAAAATTCATGATTTTTATGCATATATGGAATTTTATAAGGAAGTTTTTGAAGATAATTAAAATGGAAAGATGTACATGAAATTTTCTAATTTCATAAAGAAAATAAAAAGTAGGAATGTGTGACTTCATATTATTTTATAGGATTGTTTTAAATATAATTTTTTTTATGATTTTGATTTTTTGAAATACAAATAATTAGATTATGGAAATGAGGTTCCATGTCTACAAGAAAGAGAAGAAGAAATATACACGAGGTATGAGGTTTTGAATTCTGAGATTTATTGGAATTATAATTTGGAATATTGAGAATAATATTTATATTTACTAGATATTAACATGAGAAGAATAACCATGGAAAATTGAGTTGATTTTGACTTTGTGATATTCAATATTCTTGAAGTCAAAGAGAGAGAGAGAGAGAAGGAACTGACTGGGTGTGAATATACTCATTCTTTGAAGTTGAGGAAATAAAATGGTGTTGTAGTGTTTCCTTAAATTACACATCAAATAATAAGGGGTGAGAATATTGGACATCCTCTATATCTAATTATTCATAGACCAAATAGATTGAGAGATCTAGTGATACTTGAAGAAGAGGTTTCCTATGCACCAAAGAAAATAATAAGAAGAGAAAGAGTGGTATAAACATATCATATATTATATCTATGCCAAAAAATATGAGATAGTAAACCTATAACATTCAACTATAGAGTTTTGAAGGAAGGTAAACCATCACCGAAGAGTAATGAACATTGAGACAACCTATATGATTGATTCAAGTGTGGAGAAAGATCAATCCAAATATTCTAGGAGGGACTCATGACAACATAGGTGGTCATCCTTCAAAGAATTTCAAGTCCATTCTATTATAAAAAGATACTACAATCCCCCAATTTATTTATACATGGTTAGTTCTAAGATAACAAGTTAAAGGTCATACCATTTCTTGAGTTTCTTGTGATAATAAATAGGAATCTATGTGTGTATAGGAAATTAACCACCATAACCTGGGGATATAGTTATTCTTAGGTAGGTAAACTTTATTAATTTTTCATGGTGTTCTTTTATGATTCTTTCTGATTCTATATCTTCTTTTTGACCAAATTAGAGATAAATAGAGAGAGATTCTTTCACTAAATAGGTAAAGTGTTCCTAAAGTGATTAAAATAAAATTAGAATAAAATTATTACAACACTAAATGCTGATTAAACCCCTCTCAATATTAGACACATCCCTATGTGATCCTAATAAAAACCCTTATGGACATTTTATCAAACATGTATAATTATTAAAAACACTATTTTAAAGTGAATTCATTTAATTTAAGAAATCCAACCATGGAGTTTTATAAAAACTAATAAATAATATATAAATTTATTCAAAAAACACACATAGATAACACTTTTAATGATTATCTAACTTATTAATCAATCTTATAATCTTAAGTATTCAAGGAACTATCAAATAAAAGGAATGAAATTGAATTACCAACTTTAATCAATGGAATCATGTCACCCTTGATAAATACAACAATATTATGTGTCAAGAGAAGGTTCACAATCCCTAAAACCCAAAACCCCCATTAGAGACAACCCCATACAAGACACTTGACCACCATGGATGATAGGGTTAGATTAGAGGGAAGAACATGGAAAAAATTCATAGAATAAGGAAATAAAAAGATAAACATACCCTAACCATGAGATTTAGAATAGAAACTACCAATAAATCACTAAAATTCCATCATGGAAGGAGTAGATGAGGTGAAAATCAGTTGGAGAGGGTCTTACACATGTTAGGTTAAAAATGGGGAAGGGGTGAAAAGAGAAACAAATTAAAAATGACCCAAAAAGACAGAAATAATAACTTTTCAGTAGGTTATAGGGTTTACCCGCACTTTTTACCAAACAGTGTTGTAACTTAGAAATCACCACAATTATGAAACTATACCAGGAAACAAACTTAGCCTGCATGGATTAAAAAAATATGTGGAAACCATACATCCTATAAAAGTTTCAAAAGTTTCACATTTTTTAAACCAAAACATTTTAAACTCAAGGGACTAAGTAATATAATCAATGTATACACATAAAAAAAAAATTGGGGTGTCACAACTATCCCCACTATTCCATTTTATACCACCAGAAAGCCATCAATGACTAAAAAGAAGAAATATCTGACAACCTTATCATGAACAAGGATTCAGTTTTTCCTTATTATCCAAAAGCCTCTTGGCTAAAAATATGAAAATCTTATCACCTTAAGAAAATTTCCCTTCCAAACTCCAAATTCACAACTTAAGAACATAAAAAGAACTTTAAAATGAGAAAATAGGGATGTGTCATCCTACCAACCTATATTGAAGTTAGAAATAATAAAATATTAAAACTCATAATATAACACTATGAGTTTTGATGAATTATTTTTATGATTTAATTTAATCTTTTTGATGTTTTTCATTTCACGCAACAGTGAATATAGATTTTTTTACATGGAAGCATCAAGTTATTATTTCTCTGTACGCAACAAAAAGTAGATCTTGTGTTCCATAAAACACTTAGATTAATTTTTAGTACACACAACACTATGTTTTACTAGTGTTAGTCATAATACTAAGTTCTTTATATAACTTGTGTGACATGAAAGACTGAGTTTTACTAAACTATAATATACTATTAATATTATTTTTAAAATATTATTATAATTGTCACCTAGCCATTGGGATGGAAGTTATAAATAATATTAACTAAATTGTGAAAATATGGTTTACAAATTTATATAACATGAATTATTTGGTTACCAATTAGCTATAAATGAAATTAATAACTATTTTAAAATAAACAAATTCCTTTCTATGTAAACTATTTTTCTATGTACAAAAACATTTTATCGCAATAAATTTGACGAAACCACTTTTGATGATTGTTTTTAATAAAATTTATATATTTTAAATTCAAGAAAATGTTTTAATATCCATCCAAAATTTTTGATAGGTATAAAATAAGAAAAATTCCAGTTTTAGGCATAAAAAACTTTATTTTTTTAAAAAGTAGTTTTACCGCATTTTAATGGTGAAACTATTTGAAATATAATTTTTGAAACTTTTATAATTTTTTATTTGAAAAAATAAAATAAAATTTTGGAAGTCGAATATCAAAATTTAATTTGGTAATTTTTTTGGTATTTTTATGAGAAGTTTTATTTTTCGATGAATAGTGAAAAACACTGAATTTTAATTGAAAACTGCTTTTCATATAATTTATTTATATATTAAAATTATATTTAAAATTGGTTTTAAATAATATTTTGATAAATTAAAAATATATTAATATAATTTACATTATTGGAATCAATTTCATAATGAAATTGGATATAAAAACATTTCAAACATTTGAACATTTTCACTTTAAAAACCCATTGTTTTGTCCTGTCTGCAGGATTAGTTTTAAATTCATTTATTCCACTTATGTAATTATAATTTAGAAAAGTGGATTCATTATTTGGAATCAAAATATTTTAAAATGTATAATAATAAAAAATTAGTTTTTTATCAAAAATATTAGTGAAATTAAATAAAATTAGTGATAGCGATTAAGGTAAAAAATGAGTTTACTTAATTGTTAAAATTTAATATTAATGGTCCAAATTACCTATAAACTTATCCAAAAATCATTTTATGGAAATATTTATACCATATAACACCTTTATATAATTTTTTTCATTATTTTATACACATTATGTAGAGGATACTTCCCAATAGTGTTTACCTTTTTATATTTACAAGATTGCAACTCCTCCTCCACTATAAAAGGGATCTCACACCCTTACATCTTCACACCTCTCAAGAAATTTTTATTATCTAAAACCTTACCAAATAATATCTAAAATTACCTCCTATAAACATATGATCCTAATTTTTTTCTTAAATGCAACCAAGAAATCTCTTTGGTGCAAAACAAAAGGAGTTACCTAAAGAAAAGGAAATATCTTTCAACAAGCACTTTTGATTTATTCCTTTCTCCACCCCCTCAATTATTATTATTAAATGATTATATAATAACATAAGTATCCAAAATATAATAATAATTTTTTATTTTAAGGGTATTATATACACTCGCACACACATCCATAAATTGAAATATGGAATCATATTTTATATGTACGACGAACTACCACATTGCAAACCGATGTCATTTGTTCTTCAATTACCAACTATAAAGGTTGATAATAATGATATAATTACTATTTTTATATGATATATATTATAATTATGCTGTATTTACACTTATTTAATTATTATATATCACATACCTTCATGATTTATATTTTGTGGGAATATGATAACATTGTTTGTGGATGTGTGGACTATCGTCTCCTCAAAGCGATGTGATTCATCACGCTTTTCATGAAACATATTAAGGTCAAGTTTAATAAAATTTTTATATTTATATATATGAAATAATAATTATATGTCACATAATATATATATATATATATCATTTACTTCTCTTTCTTTCAAAATACGATAAGAACATGGAAACAACATTCATGCGTACATATGACCTGCCATCTCCATGATCGGTGTATTTCATTTCTTATTTCTATATTTTATAGATTATTATAAATACATATTTATTGAATATATATTATATTTATATCTTTATTTACATTATTGAAATAATGAAATCATGATCTATATAAGAGGACCAAGAATAAAAAGTCAAAACACATACGAAAAACTAAGCAGTTATTACCCGAGATGTAACTTTAACATGGAATTGTTAATAAACAGGTAATATAATTTCATAATAAAATTATATTTGTTATGAATTATAATAATATTATTCTATTATATATTTATAATAAAACTATATTTTTTATACATGAGTTTTTAATGTGTATGGAGAAAAATTCTATACTTAATTTAAGGGAACTTCATCTCACTTTTTATATCTGTGAGATACATTCTATATTCACCAGTAACTTATTTTGTGTGGTTTATATAATTAAATATGAAATATTATATCATGAATTTCATTTATTTATTTATATTAAAATTATAATTTATTTTATTCTTTCTTGGAGATCAAGATTTAAAATTTAATCATATAGTAAGGGGATTTCTAGTCTCACTTTTATTTCTCTGAGACTTATACCATATTCACCACTAGTTTATTTTGTGTGGTGTATATAATTATAATGAATTTATTATTTGATTATTATCTTTAAATTTATGGGTTTTATATATCCATTTTATGATCTCTCTTTCATGGGGTTTACATTTTAAAAGTTACCAAATCGGTAAATTAATTTTGTTTCAATTTTTCCTCTTTGAGACACATGTTATGTTATGAACCTAAATTATTTTATAAGATGTATATAATGACCTTTGACATGTTATATCATTAAAATCATTATTTTAATCATATTTTAATCTTTATTTAATATAATTATATCATGGGTATTATGATTCAAAGTTACCAATGTGGTATGAGTTTATTGCAATAATCTCATCGTTTATCAGTATTGTTTATGATTATGACTAAATTGATAGAATATTATGATCGATATCTAAAAAATTCCATTAATTTTATTATCCTATGGTTATTCATGATATCTTCATGCAATGGTACCATTTTACCACTCTTTGGTAATTAATATAATTAAGAAAATGTTTCTGATAAAATATGACTTTATTTCTTCCTTTAGTTAGAAATTTGTTTTCTCTCAAAATCATGTTTTTTTAAAAATGATTTAATTTTTTTTAAATTATATTTTAAGATCATTTTTAAGTAAATTATTTTCAAGTTTTTTATGTTTTAAAAAGGGTTTATTTTTTTTCAAATATTACTGTAAAATTTTTCAAAGTATTTTCAAATAAAATGTTTTTTAAAGGGTTTTCAAGCATTATTTATATGTTTTTAAATTATTTTTAAATAAAAATGGTTTTTTTCAAGATTTGTTAATATGTTTTAAAATTATTTTTAAAGGAAAAGGGTTTTAGTTTTTTTTTTCAATATTTCTCTATAAGTTTTAAAAGTACTTTCAAAGAGAAAGGTTTTAAAAGTGTTTTCAAGTTATCTTTATAAGAATTTAATCTTATTTTCAAAGAAAGAGGTTTTCATAATTTCTTCATTTTTTAAAAGATCTTTTCAAATAAGAAAGGATATTTTCCTCAATAAATATTTTAAAATATATTTTAAGATTATTATTCATCTAATATGAGATCATTTGGTGTTTCTCATTCTTTATTGGGGATATGATCCAAGGGTACTATTCATATTATTTATCCAAATGGTTTATGTTTATATGGAATGATTTTATGAATCTCATTTCTCTTCCATGGGTTATACATTTATGAAACACGATTCTTTTAGTGTTTTATGATTTCATGAAAGGATTATGAAACCTTTCTATTTTCAACAGGTCATGATATGATGACTTGTTTATGATACCAATTTCATTTCAAGGGTTATGATATGATGAATGTTTATGATATTATTGAAAATGTATTGATGATTTAATTATAAGATGGGTAGGACCTATATCTCCCTCCAATGAATTAGGTAAAGATTTATATCTCATTATATAGACATAGATGGAATGGAGAGTGAACTCGATTCAATAAAGGACCATGTTCGCTAAGATAGTCTTGGGAACGAACCTTGACGAATTAGATAGTTGGGGAGTGAAACCTTTCCACTAGGATATCCTTGTAAATAAGCCTTGAATACTATGGAAATAATTTTATATGTTTATGTTTCTTCCACAATTCCATATATTATTGCTATGTTATGCTTTCAAGGATTGTTCTCTTGATTTTATTATGATTCATGTTTTATGAATTTCCAATATTTATGCCATGATTCAAATTTATGATCTTTTATATTCAGGGTATGATCTTATAATGTTATGATCACATTCTCATACCCTTATGTTCATGATTATGTTTACATATCTCCCTTTTTTACCCTTACCAAGCATATGAGGTCACCCTTTCTTATGCTTTCTTTCCCCAGGTTATGAAGATATGTATTATATATGACGCGTCTAAGAAGGTTTATAGTCATGAAGAACATAGCTTGAGAGGTTGTAATATACTTATCTATCAGTGTTTATGTTTATGTTTTTCCAAAGGCACTAAACTAATACAATATTTGGTCATCTTTTTGTGTAATGTCTTAATTATTCCACAAAAATGATTTAATTTTTATGTGTTAAAAGCATGGTTCACTATACACAAGTTCCTCCAAAATTATATCTAGTATGGGTAACAAATAAACAAGAGGAAATTTAGGAACACCCAAGGCTATAAATGATTAAAATCAATAGTATATCCCAATCAAAACATATACAGGAAAATAATTATACTAGATGAATATTTCACATGGAGACCTAATACGGGTCTCCCCACCATCTAAAGTTCTCTTAATATGAGAGAAAATGGTAAGAAACATCACAAAAAACAATAAAAATAGATTTATAACTATTTCATCCATTATATTAATATAAAATGGGGTAAAAACAAGATGTATATAAAGACCCAACAAAAATAATAGTGCACCACCAAAACCAATGTTCCACTTCCGACACTTTAAATTGAAGAAGAACCATAGATCAATACATGGATTTATGTTGGGTTTGAGGATTATTTTCCAAATTTTAATTTATCTTAATAAACCTTTTAATGTGATTGAGATGGAAAAACTAGTTAAAGGACCTCAAATTTTTCAAAAAATAGGGATTAGAGTGACCAGACTTCCCACACTGGATGCATACCATTGGTTTCTTATTCATTAGATTAGAAATGATTGATTGGGAAGAAAAATCTACACCATCATCACATACTTTCTCATACTTCTCCCACTATTGGACATCACTATTTAGATCACCCTCAGAAACATCCATTATAATTTAAGTGTTACATACTGTAGGATTCCTCACTTAAAGAACCTCAATGATGATGACTTAGTGAACACTTAAACATATGTATTTAGTAAACGACAGAACACTATGAAATTGAGATTCATATAAATTACCCTTGGATAACTAAAAACTCCAATATGTTCTCCACTTTTATCTCCTCAATATAATTCCACTGGATTAAGAAGGCCTTGAAATTTTCCCAAAATATATCCTCAAATTTTTGGGCACATATAATGACCTTCCACCATTCCAGACTTGACCCTTTGAATAACATCATGATACACTACACTCAAGATTTTTCAAGAGTTCCCATAATTTAAAAGTTTTCTTTGACCATATACCCCCACTTATTTGCCTCATGAGGTCCTTTGTCACCACAAAATATTTATGGGTACAGATTAATGAAATATTTTACATGATCCACAAGTTGAAATGAACAAGACTTTGACATTATATTAAGAGTCTGGTTAAATTTATATATGGAGAAGATCACTTCTAGGTAATTAGAATGGATACCATGTAAGATACTACTCGAGCCATCCCATCCTTGAATTTTTGATTTATTTTTCAAGGTCATGGTCTAAAATATCACAAAACACAACATTCAATAAAAATCTCCAAATCCCAAGATTATGGAAAAAAGTACAAATCAGAAAATCAAAATCAATATAAATTCCTTTATAGTTCACTTTAAAATCTTTTAAGAAAATACCATGGAATATATAAAGAACAACCACAAAGTAAACCAATTATTAAAAACCAAGTACATATTTTTATCAAAATTTTATTTTCAAACATCTAACATAATCTCCTTTTCATTTCAAAAAACCCAACAAAATTCTCAATTTTTTTAATAATAATAAATATCTCTAAAATAATGAATTTGAATACTATAAAACTTCCACCATACTTTTAAGTCACATCCTTTTACTTGAAACCAATAAGATTTCTCCTTTTAAAATAAAAACAACCAAAAAACCATTTATTTTATTCAAATCATTCATAATGCAATTTAAAAAATTTCTCTTGAACACTCTATAACAACAAAACATGGTTTTCATAAAATAATGACAAACTAAAAATCATAAATTATCACCCTTAACTTTATAAATAACATCTAGAACATATAAAACCTCCTCAGTTACTCATAAAAAGTGAAAAAAAATCATAAGAGAAAATTTAAAGATCAAGGGTTGAAAATAAAAAAGTTTCAAAGGTTTTACCACAATTTATAGTTTGTCTACACAATTTATTAGACCATCCACCAACCATGTGAGTTCCATTATAAGTTACCTAGAATGGATTCACAAGGTTTGTGCATGGTTTAAAAGACTGTGCACCTTAACCGTTAACCTATATATTTCATCCCATTTTCACCCGTAAACTGGGAATTTCCCAAAGCAACTCATGGAATCTCCCTAAAACTTAGAGCAATAAAAATTCATATCATAACACCTCAATAATAATCAATTATAAAACCGAAATTAAAAATAAAATCCCCACTACCCATGGTACCCTGAGGCTCAAAATGAGTATGAGTTGGATAGACACTCCCCTAAACTTACCAATCAATATCTAATAGTCCTTTGTCCTATTTACCATTAACCACCAATTAACAATTGAGTTTTGATACCATTTTGTAATGAATTGGATTGAGTCAACTTGACATGCCACCCATACCACTCTTCCATAAGTCTCGAAGCGTGTTCCTGGTCGCCATGGGTCAGTGATAAACATGAGGGTATCAAATATAACCATTGAGAATGATTTCACCCATTAAATCACATAAAAAACCATATATACAACCCATGAATTCAAAATGATGTACGTATACATTGAATAATCATTCCAAACAAATGATAAGATACGATGAATATATTCCACCCAAATAGAATATATCATAATGAAAATAATAACATCAAAATAATACAGATACATTAAAAATAAATATAAATCTACTATATATAATTTTTAAATCCACTATATAAAACTAAAAAGAGAACAAGAGGAAAAAGAGGTGAATATATAGTGTGTCCCAAGATGATCAAAAATTCCCATGAAACCAACCATTCCATCACCATGTAACTCCAATATCCACTGGGGATCAACATTCAGTATATTCCTAAGAAAATGGAGAATAAACCCAAAAAAGAAGTCGAAACCTTCTCAAATTTATAAAAAACTAAGGCTATATACCCACCATGGTGAATATATAAAGTGTAAGACAACACCCTATAAGATACCACCAAGATTCCATATCATTACTTTTATAATAGAAACCAAGAATACTAGTTTGAAAATGAATGGAATTAAATAGTTTTATTTTAACTCTACATGATTAAAAAAAATGCATTAGAAGTTACCTTGTCAAATACTTCCCACGTTTAGAAAACTCAAACTATATTCTCAATTTATATTTAGAAATCAGCCTTTTAAAACAATTCCACTCAAATTGGTTGAATATTTTTTAAAAGGTATTTCATAAAAACTATAGAGTTTGGAAAAAAACCACACATTTTTATTTTTAAAACCTCTATATAATTCTCAAAATATTATTAAATAAGAAACACTATAAAAAAATTAAGCATATCCAAGAATAAGTGACAGTAAATAATGAAAATTCATAACATTTTAACATCAAGATCAACCATATATTAATCATCACATGAAGAGTATAAAAAACTGGGGAAACAAGTTACTCATATATTAAGTAAGTCATAATATAACATACTATGTAAAACTCATCGTGAAATATAACCTTATAGACTCAAAAGATAATACATATATGTGACTAGGTATAATAAACTACATATATGTCTTATGGTCCAAAAAATTGCCACCCGAATCACTCTAAATTATTCTCAATGTAGGAACACCCCAATATCTAGGACAAACTAAACCATGGTCCACTAATTAGTGATAAATATTAACTAGAACAACACCTATCCCTTGATTTCTAACTTAGTTACCCCAAGTTTCCCCATGAAACTATCTAAGGAGGTGGTACTCATTTATCATCCAATAATCACTAAACAATAGCATAACACTAGACATCACAACAAAATAAAAATTTACCATTCAAACTATGACAACCCTCACCATATAGTTCCTTCCCTAGTTTATATGAAATAATAAATAGTCCAACTATTTCTTAATATACACAAAATGATCAATATATAAACAATGGGGATCAATAAGGGTGTAGTTATAACCATTGGAATCATTTACACAAGGTTCCAAATGGGACTTCGACTTAAGATAATAATCAAATAACTTTAAATCCATTTTAAAAACCATTTTTAAATAATGTAAAATAAAAGGATTTATAGATAACCTAAAGTTACCAGGAAACTCAAATAATGGAAAAAAGAGTTTTAATAAGGATAAAAGTGTTTTATTTAAGTAATTTGTTAAAACATGAGGTAAAGAGTTCCCACCACTCACCAGTGGTATAATTTAATAAATGAGGAATTTATTTTCAATGGATATTTCTTTGGACACATAAAATTATATATGAGGTATGATTTTTAATATTTTATTTATTAAATATCTAACTGAAAGAAATAAGAAAAATTTTATTTACACAAAGTGTTTCTATTTCATAGAATTATATTTTGAGATAATATAATTTTTAAGAGGCCATTGAGAGTATGTTTGAACTCTGATAATTTGAAAGTGTAATAAATAAATTATTGTACTGGTCTAATTAAAAGTGAATGTCACTTTACATTATAAAAGAGGTTAGAATATATTGATAAAAAAATTATTAATATAAAAAGGTACACTTTATTTTATTACAAAATGGTATCAAAGGAATGTTTGAATGGAAATATTCCAAGATGATTGTATTATAGAACTTTAAAGAGTTCAAATTATTGAAAATGATAGAAGTTATTAACATCATAAAATTAGATATTGTGATGAAAATAAGTTTCAAAATGATGAATAGGTGTAGAACATTTGGATTATGAATCCCAATATCACCATTATTCAAATAATATTTTTTCATAGATATTATCTCACTAAATAAATTTAGTGGGATAATTTTATTATATGAGTATATAGATATATAATAGGTGTCACATAGATATTTTAAGAGTGTTAAATATGATGAAATAGGTTTAAAAAAACTAACAAAATGAAATAAAAAAGTTATTTTAGCTATTTTTTATTGGATTTAGTAAATAAGGATTCTTCAATATGGGTTCTTAGTAATCTTAGATTAGTTAAATAATATATAAAATGTATCATGTTATACAAAGGGAACCTCTGATTTATCATTCATTTATGTGGGCTATGTAATTCATGGAATGAAATGATAATCAACCCCTCAAAGTATATATTTGAGTTTAACCCAATCAGTTATTGTCATGGAGACTTATGGGTTGTGAAAATATATAAATATTAACATGGGTTGGGGATCATATAATGATATTGTTTTTTTAAAATGAAGTAAAAAATGAGTTTTGTGTGCATGTTTATCCCCAGTATACACATAGAATGTCATAAATTATATCATTAGTATAGAAAGGGTGAATGTTTCATAGAAATACCAATTACCTAGAGATAATAAATAATATTTCTTATCAAACTCCATAATTTTATACCTTACTTATTCCAACCTTGAGGTTGAGCTAATAAATGGGTGTTTGGGTATATTTTTTATCATATGGTCGGTTTTTATTAACCAAAATGTGTTTTTTCATTCTACACAATATGCATGACATATCAGCCTTCAATTTAGAAATACTAAGTAATTGTATGAACATACCCTGATAAATAAAATATGATGTGCTTATCTATCTAGGTGAGTGACATGTGGTGTAATCATTTTCTTATATGAATTAAAAGAGGTGTTTCCATTTATCTTATTTAGTCTTTACATGTAGAATCAGGAACATATGAGAGGATATAAAAGATGTATTATAGTCCCTAAATGTTATGACAAAATGAAAATTAAAGATTTTATTCATAGGGTAGTACAAGAAGAAAAGGAGAAACAAATTCAATGGGGATGAAATTGGTGTAGACCAAGGCAATCCCCTCAGATAATGTCTATATAATCAGAAGTAAAAGATACCAAATTGGAAAAAATAACCAGTCACCCCGCCTCATCACCTTTAGAAGTAATAATGCCATCTTCATTTGACAAAGATTACACTAGATCCATTTTTATCTTGGGTAGAATTTGTATTATGTCAGAGGCCTCCAATTTTTTATATTTATGGATTAGGGAATTTAGAGTTCTTATCAATACTATTGAGGTCTATGGGTTCACACATAGTGGTTTTTTGAATGAGGATTAGTTTTTATAGCATTTATACAAAAATTTAGATAATAATTATAACTCATCTAAAAGGAGTTTTATAGGATATCTAGAAGGAGTTTTGAATATGGTTTATGAATTTGTTACATATGACGTGGCATAAGGTTAAAATGAATTAAATCTATGAGGCTTTAGTTCAAGTGATTAATTGATAGAAATATAAAAAAACCACGATATATATGAATTAAACATGTCATGGTTTGTGACGAATTAAACCATAATATAGTGAAGGATACTACATCATGGTTCTATGCATGATAGCATATGAATTATATGAAAACAAATTTAAACTATTGTTTATTCCATATAAGATATCATGATCAATTGTAACGTCATAGGATGATATTAAAAGTAGTATGAACATCTATATTGATTATTTAAATATCAAATTATTAATGGTGGATAAAAAACCATTTTATAATTATTTGTAATGTTTTGAGATATTTTTGAAATGTTTTAATTATAGATGAATGTTTTTGAAACATTTGAGATTCTAAGTAGTGTCATTGGAGGATATATAAAGTGGTTTAATACTTGAGAAATTATTATAGATTAATACTATATGAATTATATAAGAAATCAATTCAGGGATCATTATTTTTCTCTTCATTATTTAATACTAAGGTTTTATCAGGCTATGGATAGAAGAGAAATACAACCTAAGCATTAGGTGGTTCATACAAACCATGGATACCTTTAGTAGTGGGTGTATTTTTATTTCCATTGAGGGATATTAATCAAGACCATATAATTTTTTAAAAAAATTAGTTTCATTAAACAAAGAGATACGATCTATATTTATGTTTTATAAAATTTAAATGAATATTTAGATCTTATAGAAAATGAGGTTTTAGTAGTTATTTTCCACCACATTTAGATAATTTTTTTCCTTACCAAAACATAACATAAAATTCTTAAGAACGTTCCAAAATCTGGAAGTAAACAAAAAAACTATACATGCCATGATAAATGAAGGAACTCTTTTAATCCTAATCACCTCCTTTACCTATATCTTACCAAAATTTTCGACCAAGAACATCTCCCAAATGGGTAAAGTGAGTTTATTTCCCAAGTAAAACCATAATGAACCAAATAACATCATGATTTCTTGGCGATCTAGATAAACCAATTACAAAATCTTTCATAACAACCTCCCATTTCTATATCAGAACAAGAACAAGTTATAAAATTTAGATAGGTCATTGAAGCTTAGCCTTAACCTATTGAAAAATCTAGTATTGAGATATATAATCATCTATACTTCTTTTCATTATTGAACACAATAACTATCATTTAATGTCATGATACTTATTTTTTTCCAAAATAGACTTTCTAAATAGAGTTAAGAAATTATTTTATAACATTATTCTATAAAATTGAGGTAAATACCACTCTAAATTGGAAATAAATCCTAGAATTAGCTACTAGAGACCACCTATAAATGATTTCCCCATCATATATGGCATCATCAATCTTATTATATTCTCCATTAAATTTTCCCTCCTTTAATTGGTCTAAAAACATTGAAGTGACATTAATATGATAAAATTATATATTATCTCCCTCTATATGAGTCTCAAAATAAAAATCTTCCATCAAGATTATCAGTTACTACAAACTATTCAACTACTTCACTTCTTTAGTTTTCATACTCAAGGAAATACGCTACAATATTACCCTTTCCTAGTGTAGAAGATAACTTGAAGTTTAAATTATAATAATTTAAACCCATCTCAATCAACTCATATTCAAATATCACTAAAAGAAAATATAATTTAGATTTTTATGGTCCAAATTCACCATGAATCTCTCACAAAAAATGCAATGTATCAAGCTCTTTAAAGAATAAACGACCAATACCAACTCTAAATCATGCATGAGATAATTCTTATCACGTGGTCATAAATTTATTTCTCTATATGCCAGAATTTTATACCCTTGCATATGATCTCATCCAAATATAGCTCCAGACACATAATAGTATACTAAATAACCCTTACTAGATTTAGGTAAGACCAATAATGACACATAATTCAACTTTATATTTAGTTCTTCATAATCTATTAATAACTTTTCATACCACTCAAACTTCATACCCTTTTTAGTCAACTCCATCATTGGTGATTCTAAATTCGATTACTCTTAAATGAAACATCACTAATATCCTAAAAATACCAAGAATCTTCAAATTTTAAAAACATTATTAGGTCACTCGCAAGATATAGAATCTTTAACTTTCTAAGGGGTAAACAAACAACCATCATCAATATGAAATGTCCTAATAAATTCACCTCATATATGTAAAACTAGAATTTAGATAACAACTTGTATAACTTTTTTTCATAATGTATCTAGAATGATTTTCAAATTCATTATACGATCCTTATCTGATCTTTGGTAAACCATAATATCATCCATTAATACCATGAAAATTATGTCAAGGTTTTTATATAATATAAAATTCATAACCAATATAAAACAACATAATCATTAGTAACGCTAAATAAAATTACTAAGAACTCATAATTTTTATAGATGCTCCTGATGTTCATATTCAAAATGACCTCTTCCTTCATATTAAATTGGTAATATCTTGACCTCAAATCATTCTTTGAAAACATTATATGTCATTTTAATTGATTTAATAGACCATCGATGTGAGATAAGGGGTATTTATTCTTTATGTTCACCTTATTCTAGTAACGAACAAAGATTTCACTATATATTTTCCTTAAATATATTTTATGATAATAACTTGTTATACACACAAAAATAAAATAAATGAAACTACGATTTGTTAAAATTAAAGTTTAATATTATAATATATTTTTTAAATTTTCATGTTTAAAATAAAGTAACCGTGTCATGAAACCTTTGAAGAAAAAGGAAAAAATGGCATCGGGTAGCAGAAGTATCCCTTATGAGACCATTTATCCTAGATTGGGAAATAAGTAACTTAAATATGGTTTTCCTTAGACTAATCCCAAGATGGGATATAATAATTATGGTATACCTATAATCATATACGAGGGGAATTCAAGCTCGTGGAAATTATAATGAGATATCTGCTAGCGGAATCACCAACCTCTACTGCCACTAAAGCTTGCCTTATTTTTTTTGAGGCGCAAAGGCCTATTTATTAAATACCGAAAAAATACAGCAGAGGAAACAACATAAAAAACCAGGACAAAGGTCCTTGACCTATTCTAGAGTGGGTACTCATACTATGACGAGGAAGTCATCCACCCCTACCACGAGTATGTCTTCCCCTCCTCCCAATCTTTGTTAGCATCCATGCACCATTTCCATCATCCCAAGACACCTCCTCAGCATCAATCGTCATGATTTTAGGCCTAGAGACATCATTTTTCATAGATAAATCATCATCACTGCTGTTGGAAGTGATCATATCAAAAGAGTTAGAGATACTAACATTAATTTTTACCTTTCCAGGCTGAGAGGGAGGACTTCAGAATGGAATATGTACTTCTCTTGCGTTGTGTTTATCATTAATCTTCATATCCTTTTCAACAGAGTCCTGTGAAACATTCTATTTCTTGTGGTCAGCCATATTCTGCTTGAGATCAGGCTTTGCATCATTCTGCATTTGTATGGAAACCTCGCCAGGAGGCTGGGAAGTCCTGCTGTGAACTTTAGAGGGTCCAGAGAGCTTCCCATCTGAATCCAGTGTGCAGGGCACCATCACAAGATTAGCGGTAGAGGTGGGAGTCCTTCCAACATTACCATTGGATTTTACAGTCAAGTATAGTGCCTCTTCAGTAGTGATCTGTGTAGTATTGTATTTTCTAGCCCTGTCCAGCGCCTGTTCAGCAACGATCTATACGGTATCCACTTTATTTTTAAAGGCACCTGAGCTTTAGTTGGAGGATTCCTGCCTTGGTATAGGCTGTGCAGCATCCTGCCTTCCAGAGGGTGGAATATGTGGGTCTTTCACACTAAAAAACTGTGTTGCTTTAGGTTCAGTCATCGCATTGTCCAAACCATTATTGGCGGGACTTATCCTAGTATAGGAATTATCCACCAAAGAATTAGCTATTGTGCAGGTGACAGGGGGTGCTAACCCAGTGGAAAGGTCAAGAGAATCGGGACTTATGACAGATTTGTTGCCTTTGGAGTGGCAGGAGGAGACCTTTGCATGTCCAGGAGAGTCCCTTCAGTTCTCTTTACTTATGTAAACACTTTTGTTCTTGACCTTCATTGAAGTTGCAGCTTCTAGAACAATCTTCCCTTTTCTGCATTTTGAAGCATGAATCTCCTGTCTAATTTTAGCATCATCCATTGTTTGTGTTGAGATATCTCTCTATAATTGGCTATCATCTGAGTTTGATTCATTTTTTACTTCATCCATTTCTTTGACCAGTGCATCTTTGAAAGAGAGACCCATTTCAGTAGGGTCATTTTCATCTTCTAAATCAGCCCAGATGACATTGCTCCTGCCAATTTGAGAAGAAACATGTCTGGGGTTTTTACCACCCCTCATGAATTGCTGCTCAGACTGAATCTTCTCAGCCTGGACATTTTCAGAGGTTAATAATCCACTCAAAGACTTCTGAGGAATGTTATTCCTATCTTGCTTTGTAGATTGCACAACAGTCTGTTGGGAAGGTTTGATGCTCTCCTTCCTTCTGCAGTGAGTCTCTTCATGCCCTTTCAGCATGTATCTAGTACAAATAATGTTTGAACGACTGTTGGACCTAGAGTGTCCAATAATACAACACACATCACAATACATATGCATTTTTTTGTACACAATTCTTAGATTGATTTCATCTTGAGAGGTGGATAGTACCACCTTATCAATCAGAGCAGAACCTAGATCAATTTCAACTAAGATTCTAGAAAAGTATCCATAACTAGTTTTTTCAGTAGCCAAGTCCATTTGGATTGGAATTCCTATCATAGAAGCAATGTCATATAAGATTTCGGAATGCCACAATACCCAATTTAATCCATAAATCCTAATCCATACTTGAGCAAAGGTATCGTTAAAATCATAGATACTAAAATTCAGATTCCATTCATAATTCCTAAGAGTTATAGGCTTAATATTGACAGACCAAAAACTCTAAGCTCTTCCCTTCAAGTCAGCAAAGGGAAATAACAAGTGTAAAAAGCCTCTCCCAAGAGAAATGCACTTGAATTCATTAAATCGCTAAATAAAAGCTAAATGAGCAACAATATCAGAAATTTTACAAGGTTTCATAACATTAGATAAAAACATTCGAGAGATAAAATAATTCTTGAAAATATATAACTGTTGAAAAATCTCTCCATCCGAAGCTGAGACATGCGTTGTATTTCCCTTTCTGACGATGCGTTGAGCAATTCAGTTTTCCGGGAAAACAAAGGATCCTGTAGGAATTCCCGAGTATGAGAAGTCGCCTAACCTCTCTTCAAGTTTCTGTACCTTCATTGTGACATTTGAAATCTTTGGGGCATATTAGGGTTGAGAATCGTATCTGAAGAGATTCACACCTCTTGTATGAGAAAGGTTTACCCGACTTTCATTGGGGATTGAGGGTTTCTTTGCGTTCTCCTTCTTGTTTTCCTCCATCTCCTCCTCTTACTAAAGCTTGCCTTGTGATTATATCTTATATAGGGATATTGAGGTGCTATGTAACTATAAATTAGTATGATATAATTTGGTAATTATTAATGTATTAATATATTTATCACATATATTTTACATATTTTACATTTTGACTTTTAAAGATTTTTTTATTTTCTATAAAAATATTTTTTCTTTATATTTCACATTTTAAATATAAATTTAGAAATTTAATTTGATGAAATTAAATTCATTTTCAATTTAATAATTTAAATATTATCTTAGGGATATTTTTTTTATTTTTTTCTAAAATAGTTTATTTTTATGTAAATAGTAAAAAATACATTTTTTTATCAAAATTGTAAATTTTATTACTTTAAAACTATATAATAAAAACCTATAAATTTATAAAAAAATTTTATTAATAAAATATTTATTTAAGAGTAAAAATATATATTTTTAATGCATATTATAAATATATAAAACCTATATTTAGCATTTTTTGAACTTAAGTAATATTTTCCAATAAAAGAAACTCTTTTTGGTATTTTTCTAATTAAATATTATTTTCTTAAAATTCGATTTTGGATTTCTATGAAAGACACAAAAAATTTATTTTTTTATAATAAGAAAATTTATATCATGAAAGTCAAATGCATTTATAATTTTATCCTATACATAAATTTAAATATTAAGAATACATGTTTTCTAAAAACAGGATTTACTCGTTACATGGGTTACTATAAAAGTTATTTTTACTTACACAAAGGAATTATATATTAAAAAATAGATTTTATATTTGGAATAGGTATTTCAAAATTATTTAATAAATTTTATTTTATTTTTTGGCATAAAAAATGATTTACTTTGCTAAAAACTATTTACCATCATAAAATAAAAAATGGTAAAAGTGAAAATTATAAGGGTAAATGTCTTAAAATAATTCTTAAAACATGTGTTGAGATTGTTTTTGAGGTATTATAGAGCTTATATATTATAAAAAACCATTATTATCCTTTTTGGAGTCTTCTTGACATGTGAAACATGTTCTCTCCTTATATTAAGTTGAAATATTTACAAAACTCCATTCTCACCACTCACAAAAGGGGGTCTCTCACCACCCCTTCAAGAATACTCACAAAATTTGGTTTACTCTTGAAAATATTCCTATTTTATCTTACATAGAATCATATTAATTTTTTACTTGAGTCTATGATCACAAGATATTTTCCTTAGACCACCATTTCCAAGGAGTCTTCCAAGGGAAATCCCAAGTTCTTGTGAGTACCTTTTTACTAACTTATTTTATTTTCATTATTACTTTCCCAAATCTAGTTTACTAATTACTATATATTGAGATCAGAATTTTTTTAGTTAATTATATTATTCTAAGGTAATAACTATTAACCAAATTTCCTTCTTCTTATTATGAAAAACGATACTCTCATTTGTGGATTGTGTAGACTACCGCCTCAACAGAGTGAAAACTTCCATTTTTCACCACCACATATCTTATATATTTATAATTATTATATTAAATATATTTTTTAAAATATATAATATAATTATAATTATATAGATTAGAATTTACTATATTTAGATCTCATTCTTATATAAATGAAAATGTTAACCATGCGTTGTGCGGACTACTGTCTCCATGAAGTAATATATCTCTTTTTTCATCTAGTTTTTTTTTTTTTTTTTAAAAACTATTTACTAAGATTCAACACATAAAAGGTATATAAATAATATCATTATTTTTATGTAATAATGATATTATTTTAAAAATAATCCAATTTTATAATCAAAACTATTCATTAATTATTGTATGTTCATGTTTGGATTGGTCTAACCACCTACTTTAAAAATGCTATAAAATAATATAATGGATGATTATGGGAACTTAATTAATGATATAAAATGATGTAAATATTAAAAAGAATATATTTTTTATATTGGTATCATCAATATTAAACTCAATAAATAAGATACCACCATTCATTTCTTAAAAATCACCAAAACTTGGTTATCATCAATTTCATCTACAAGAACCATAACCAAAACAGATATAGAATGAAATTATAACACTATAAATAATTATAAATAATAATTTCAAGTACATTTTATGATCAATAAATGATTAAATATTCGAGATTAATGAATAACCACACCACTATTATGAAACTAATTAAAATTGTTATGTTTACCGATACCTGGTTTTGAAAATAGATAACAAAAAACTAATACACATATTGAGAAAAATTAAAAATAAAGTTTATGTAAGTTTATATATATTAAATAGGTTTTTAATAGGTTATTAATATATTAATTTTTTTATACAATAGATAAAAGTGCTTTAGTGGAAGTTAGGAATTAAGTTAAGGGTTTCTTTGTCTCATTTTCAAATCCACGAGTCATGTTTGATTTTGAACACCATGTTTTTTAATATGGTGTATAATATAACCATTTTATATGTTATATCATGAATAATATTTTATTCTTAGTCTTTTAAGTCCAATTTCAATACCTCTCTTTAAAGGTGTTTTGATTAAATTGTTACTCAAACCATATGAGTTTAGTTTCCAATCTTATTTTCAAATCAATATTGTTTATGAAAGATAATAAATCTGGAGAATTTTTATTCTGTATAAAACCCCTCATATTTTTAATTTTATATTCATTAGTTTTTACATGTCCCATAAAAATTACAATTCCCCATGAATCAAATTTTACCCGAAGTGTTTCGTGTAAGTGAAACAGACTTTGTATCTTCTTCTTGGCCAGGAAACTAGCTTTTTATTTGTCTGTATTCATTGTATAATTTTTAAAATGTACTAATCTATGACATAAAAATAAATTAAGGTCATTTTATACTACTTTTACTTTTATAAATTTTTAAGGAAATATTTAATGTTTTTCATATGGGTCATTTTCATCAAAGTGTGAAAAACATATGTATTAAAAATTTCCTTATGAATATATATTTATGACATATGAAACTTTATGTATATGTTTTCATGTTTTAGAAAAATAAATTCTTATTCTACTGGTATTATAAAATATTTCTATTAAATAAATATTTTCAATTTTTTTAATAATGTTTAATATTTGAAAAGTGACTTTCCTAATGCTCTTAAAAAAATATTTTAATATATGTAAATGTCATTTAACATATTGTATAATTGATAAAGGATATTATTCAAAAAATACCACCCAACTTATTTCTCAATATGAATTATAAAAATTTATTTTCTATCAGAGGTGTGATCCATCATTTCCTTTTTCATTCCTAACCATATACTGTGAATAGGAATAATTTTTATTATAATTTTTTCCTTTGTGAATATTTTATTTTATATTTACTTGAATTAATAGTGTTCACATAGATCCCATCTTTTGATTTATTAGGGAAATTATTAGCTTAAAACTATACCCATTTCTCTATATGATGCTACTTTGATTGAAGCTTACTTAGAAATAAATTTCATTTATTGATTATAGTAATATTTAAAATTTATATACTCATTGTTTTGATATGAATTTTTATTGATTACTTTTGAAATTTGACTATGTATTTCTTAACGACCCAATTTCTTTCTCTGGATAACATAAGCTCATTAATTTAGAGGAAATTTGTTAACATTATGTGTATTTATATCACATTATGGATGTTTATTAATTACTAAGGAAAGTTGACTGTGCATTGAATTAATATTTATATCATTCACATGGTGAATGAATTGGAATTAAAGATGTGATAGGTGTGGCGTGATATTATATAGCCACTCAATGCATCAGTTGGTCTCATAAAATAAAAGGATTGGGTATTTTGTGTATGCCTACCTAGTGCAAGCATTCTGTCTTAGTTGTGACCTTGATGGTGAGGTTGATTTCTTGGATGTGGCCTTTATGGGATGAATAATGTATTAACTAAGGCCTTAACGATATAAGATGTATGACATTATGCATTCCATCACCACGAATTCTTTCATTGTCATCCATGTGATTTTTTATATTTTTATATAATCCATGGATTTATTTTAATCTCATGTGTTAAATTATATGTAATTATTTGAATATATTTATTCCCCCTATTTTATTCATTCTAGGATAACTTATAATATATGTTTTCTCTTACTGATATTTTTAGATCAAACTTCTTATGTTTCAATTTCCCCATTTTATGAAGAAAATTTTTACACATAATATGTCTAGAAGATTAGAATATATGGATATTTTTTTGATAGAATTCAAATACTTATTATAGATTAATTAGTTTCTTATATAGTGGAAAAATATCTATTTAATGAGGTATATGTGGGATTTGATAGTAAAAAGTTTTCCTCAAATATATAAAATTATAAACCTGATGGTTTTTCTAATATAAGTGAGTCAATATTTGTTAGTGATATTTCAATTATTTATGGGAAAAATGGGGCCACTTTGGTTTATTTAAAAGATGGTATGTAAAGAATGAATTTTCAACACCAGATTTGGGAGTGGAGGTTCATGGAATCACAGTTGGTATCAAAGGAGGGTTTAGAAAACTATTGATATTAGGATTTTATTGGTTGAAGATAATTTAAGAGTTATAATGTAAATAATGGTTTATAAATTAAGTTTGATCAGAATTTAAAAGGTATAGATAACCCCTTGGATTGGTTGAGGTGATATTGATTATTTTATATTATTTAGGGATTAGGATATGATAACTTTAATAAAAACCCTAGGTATATGTCCAAGGAATATGTCTAAATATAGGATAAAATTCTAATGTTTTGGAAATGTATAGATTGTATGTATTTCTAGAAATTACATCCCTATCTGGATACTAGAAAGTGGATACAGCTATAGAACAAACACATCTAGGGGTAATCAACCTAAAAAATACTAGTTGAGCATCAAATCAATCTTAACTCAGGTGCACGATGAGTGGTCTTAAGTCTACAAACCTAGATATACACTCCCAAGGGATATTATTTAGTTAATCTCATTCACTTTACTAGCAATTATGAAAGATTTATTATGTTAAGGAATTAGGATAATGAATATGAGAGAAATCAATGTAATGAAACCTGGATTAAACCAAGAGTGATTTTGGTTGAACTAAAAATATAATATAATAATTTCAAGGAATAAGAAATTTTGAATTCAAAATTTTCATAAAATAATTTTCTTATAGTGTTAATTTTTCATCAATCACGATTAAATCCTTTTGGTATAGTAGTGGTAGAAGCATGAAGGAACAAATTTAACAAAAACTTCTAAGGACAATGAAGATATTATCCAAATGAGAAACCTAATGTGATAATAACCGATGTGAGAAATTTTAGGATTATTCTATACTAGTTATCAAGAATTATAATAAATAGTTTAAACTTAATTGAATTCCCAAACAAACCAAAGAAGAGAAGGATGAAGTTCATGGTAGTTTGGGTTAAAAATTTGATCAAGGAAATAATATTTAATTCACTACATGTCAAAAATATGTGAATAATCACCAAGGAAAATGTATCAAAGGAACTAGAATATGCTTTATAAATGGAAAATGGGGTATAGACCAACAAGTTATAGAGGAAAAATGAAATAATTGGTTAACATAATAAAGGAAAATGATTTATTTTTTATTTATACCTAATATATTAAGATAGAAACCTCATTTGAAAATATATATTGAGTGATATCTATATTTTAGACAACCTTGAATAATTTTATTAGGTGGTTATAATTAAAATCATGAGGGTGAAATTCATTTAAGTGGGAGAATGTAATGACTTGAGATTTCACTATGTATTTTTCATAAATAAATATTTTTTGAATAACTTTTTCTATATGAAACCTTGAACTAAAATTAATATGTGATATGTTAAAATAAAATTTGACCATTATAATATAACTGTTAAATTAGTCTATATAAAAGGAAGTAACTATATTACAAAATCTATGAAGAAAAAGGAAATAAATTGAATCAGGTAGTGTAAGTATCCATTATGAAGTTCATTTTTCTAAGCTTGTAAATGAATTAAGTTCACTACGAGTTTACTTAGAATAATAATAATCCAAATTCAAATAATTATGGTATGAGTGAAACTATATGTGAGATAAATTCAAGCTCCTAGAAATTTCTATGAGATCTATCCTAGTGGAATCACTACCCTTGATTTCCACCAGAACTTACCTTATTCTTAGATATTACAAAAAGATATTAAGGGGATATGTAATAAGAAATTAGGATGATATAATAAGGTAATTATTAATTTAATAATTAATTTATCACATGTATTTTACATATTTCAGAATTTTACTTTTAAAGAAAAAGAAAGTATATTTTTCTAAAAAATATTTTCTTATATTTTGTATTTAAAAGACTAATTTATAAATTTTATAGTTTTAAATTTATTAGAAGAGAATAATTTTAAAATAAATAATTTCAATTTTATCTTAAGGTGTTTTTTTTGAGTTTTTTCTAAAATAGTCGATTTTTATGAGAATGGTGAAAAATATTATTTTTACTAAAACTACAAATTTTACGAGTTTAAAATTATATATTCATGAACTATAAGCTTATATAACCTTTTAATTTTTAAAATATTTATGATTTTATTACAAATATATATTTTTAAATAATATTTTTAATTTATAAAACCCATGTTTAACATTTTATGAACTTAAGTAATATTTTTCAATAATTTTTTTGTTCATTTATTTTAATTAAATATTTTTTTAGTGAAACTCGGTTTTTTATTTATATAAAATCCATAAAACATTTATTTTTTTTATAATAAAATAATTTTTTATCATTAAAATCAAATAAATTTATAATTTTATCCTTCACATAAATTTTATGCTTAAAAATGCACCTTTTCTAAAAATAGGTTTCAAGCCTTACATGGGCTACTTTAAATTTTATTTTCCTTACACATAGAAATTTTATCTAATAAAATGGATTTAATATCTCAAATAATTATTTTAACATTATCTAATAATCTTTATTTTATTTTAAATAATAAAAAATGGTTTTCTAGATAAAAACTGGTTACCATAGTAAAACAAAAATGGAAAAAGTGAAAGTTCTAAGAGTAAAAGTCTTGAAAATATGTTTAAAACACGATTTAAAATGAATGGATGATTTGTTATCTACCTTTTCTCATCACCCAATCCATTATTATCAATTTTTTACTCTCCTTTACTTGGAAAACATATACTCTCTTTATATTAATTTGAAATATTTACAAAAATTCCATTTTTACCAATTATAAAAGGCCCCGCTGACCACCCCTATAAGAACACTCCAAAATTCAGTTTCCTATTGAAAATATGACCTTATAACCTTAACAAATAATCTCATTACTTTTTTACTTGTTCCTTTGGTCTTAAGATATTGGCCTAAGACCTCTATTTCCAAGGAGTTTTCTAAGAGAATGCTCATGTCCTCAACGTGAGTACCTTTTTCCTTATTTTTTTCTTTTTATTCTACTTTCCAAAATATAATTTTATAGTTACTATATTATTACATCATTATTTTTTATACTAAATTTTATTATGATAAGGTAATAACTATTATCCACCTTTCTTATATTTTATTAAGAAAAATGAAACTGTTATTTATGGGTTTTGCAATCTACGACCTCCATGAAGCGACAACTTCTGTTTTTCACCAAAAAATATCTTAGCTAGTTAAAAGAGTGAAATTAAATAATAAATGTTAAATATATCATATAATTATTAATATTTATCAAAAAATTATAATCCACCTTATTTTACTATCATTCTTTGAGAAATGAAAACATTAATCTTGCATTGTACGAAGTAACACATCTTATTTTTCATATTATTTAGTTATTATTTATTAATACATATTAAAATATGATTAATAAAAATAAAATTATCTAATTAATATCATTATTATTATCTAATAATGATATTATATTCAAAATAAACCACTTTCATAATCATAATCATCCATTAATTATGGTATTTTTTGTTTGGGTCTGTCTAACAACCTACTTGAAAAGTGCTGTAAAATATTATCATGGATTACTATGAGAAATTAATTACTAATAATATATTATATAAATAATAAAATAAATATTTTATTTTGGTTCTGAAATCATAACATTAATGTTAAACTCATTAATTAATATACCAATGTTTGTTTGTTAAAAATTAATGAAACATTGTTATTAGCAATTTCATTTATAAGAACTATAACCAAAATATACCATATAATTAAATTATAAAATTATAAATAATTATATATAATCATTTAGAGTACCCTTTATGATCTATTAATGTTGAAATTTTGGAAAATAATGAAGAATAACTCCGTTATTATAAAACTGATTCAAAATGATCAATATTTTTCTCACCCGAATTTAAAAATAGATAATAATTTACTAATACACATATAGATAATAATTATAAATTAATTTTATAAAATATTATATATATGAAAAGGAATATGAAAAAGGTTATTTATATAGTTATTTTTTATATAGAAGATTTAATTTCTTTAGTGGAAGTCAAAAATTAAGGTAAGGATTTATTTGTCACATTTTCAAATCCATGAGACATGTTTGATTTTTTGAAATATGTTTTTTTATATGGTGTATACAATGAAAATTTGAGATGTTGTATCATTATTAATATTTTATTCATGGTATTTTAATTTTAATTTTATTTTGACTCTTTAAAGGGGTTTTGATTAAAATGTTACTGAAATGTAAGAGTTTCGTTGGAAATATTATTTTCAAATCAAGATTACTTCCGATAGATAATCCATCTAGAGGATTTTTATTATTTATAAAACCCTATAATTTTATTTTTTATATTCATGGGGTTTTATATGTACCCTGAAAATTTTATCTCTCCTTGATATATATTTTATCCATAGTGTTTCTTATAAGTGAAAGAAACCCATGTCTTTTTCTTGGCCACGATCCTCCCTTTATAATGTCTGTATTCATTTTATTCTTTTTAGAATGTCCTTATCTAAGCATCTATAATTTATTAAGGTCATTTTATACCTCTATTAATTTCATTTAAATTTTTAATGAAAATTTTATTATTTTCCACATGCTTCTTTTTCATTAATGTGTGAAAAACATATCTTTTTGATTTTTTTTGAACACATATTTCCTGTATTATTTTTATTTTCTATGAAATTTCCTATCTACATATTCATGTTTTAAAAAAAATAAATTATCACACTATTGGATTTATAAAATACTTCAATTTAAATAAATGTTTTCAAAAAAGTTTAAGAATATTTATTTTTTTCTTAATGTGATTTTCTTAATTCTATAAAAAATATGTTTCTCATCTATGTAAAACTACTTTGAAATATTTTATACTTGATCAAAGATATTATTCAAATGATACCATCCTCATTATTTCTTCGGATGACTTATGAAATATTCTTTTCTATTATAGGTGTGATCTATCACTACCTTTTTCTTTCCCATCCATCCATTGTGAAAATACATAACTTTTCTTCAAATACCTTTCCATTATAAATAACATATTTTGCACTTATTTGGTTTACAGGTGTTCACCTAGATTCTATATATTGATTTATTGTGAGAAATTATTGACTTAACCATATAACCCTTACTCTATACACCGTTACTTTTAGAGATGCTCACTTAGAAAGATATTTCACATATTCATTAGGGAAATATTGAAAATTCATATACTCATTATTCTGATATGGATATTTATTGATTACTCAAGAAAGTTGATTATGTATTTTTGAACCATCCACATTCTTTATCTAGATGGATTATGTTTATTTGTTGATCTAAAAAGTATTGATATTCTATATGTTTGTGGGTCCCAATATTATATAGTCCCTTGATGCATTAGTTGGTCACATGAGAAAAATGGGTTGGGTGTTTGATGTATGCCAACCCAATACAAGCATGATGCCCTGATTACGAACATACAGGCATGAATAATGTCTTAGCTGAGGCATTAACAGTAGAATATGTCCAACATTATGTATTACATCACCATGGATTTAGTTATTATTATCCATGTAATTTTTTATATTTTTATGTCATCCATAGATTTATTTCAAGATCACGTGTTCAATTATATGAAATAAATTGACTGTATTTGTACCTAAAATATTATTCATGTCATGATAAATTCTGATATATATTTTATATTACTAAGTGATTAGGCTCACACTTCTTATATTTCAATTTACCAATATTTTTTAGTGATATTTTACGTGACTCAATATTTTTTTGGTGACTTTGTAATTATTAATGGTTTAAAAGGGGTCACTTCAGTTTATTTCAAAATTGTTATGTAAGGAATGTGTTTTTATCACTGATCCAGTAGAGTAGGTATAGGGAATAAAAATTCTAGTTTTGGTGATGCATAACTTTAATATTCTACTAGCATTTTGGGAAAATAAAACTAATGTATCCCAAGGTGAGAAACTAGGATGAAAAAAATTGTTTCTATTAAAATCTTCCAACCCAATCTTTAACTCTTTTAGAATCATAAACACTATTCAATATAAAGTTAATGAGATCATATTCATTATAGAAACCCAATATATAGGTAAATCTATATCACTATTTGGTTTAAGTATCGAGAAATATCCAGGAAACATTTTATTGAAATATTTTACCATTGTTGGGTACTTAAATTTATCTCTTAATTATTACAATCGAAGATCCAATTTGACCAAGTAGAACATTAAATATATATGGATATTAATAACCAGTCATTCTAAACTGAAATTAATTTCCCACTCTCCCCATAATGTGTGAAAAATTCCATCAGGAAAATTAAATGAGGATTTATAACCATTATAGTAGATAAAATTCTTAAACTTCACCATATAATATATTCTAATTATAATTTTATACACGCTTTTATACAGAACCAATAAGTTACATGATATTTGGACATTACCAATCATAATAAAACAAGAAGGATATTTAAACCCTCTTTATCCTTTATCGCAATATTTATGTAATAAGGCATCAAATCCACTATAAATTCTACCAATATACTACTTATATAGGTATGAATGAATGAAATGAATTTTTATAAAAAATAAAGATATCATAATAGAGTAAATAAGTAATGTACAATGTAATATCAAAGGTTTTTATTTAAATATCTCCATTATGTGATTTATCACAAAAAACTACCCATGGTTCTTTCAATTTTGACCCTATCAAGGATTACCACATGTACTTTTACATTATTTAGATATAGATTAGTTTCTCCCTAAGAACCCCCAATCCTATTATATGGTTAGAATATCCAAAAATTGATTCCTAAGAGAATCAAGTTGAAAACTTCTTTATATTGCCAATATTTTCAGCATAACAAATTTCCTTAGGGTTATGAGGGAAATCTGTTTCAAGCATGTTTTTCTGTTGTAAGGACCCATCCTTAAACAATACATATTATAGTTTTTTTAAAACTATAAATCTCTTTATTTTCAAAAATAACTTCTAGGTTTAGATTTTTAGAGAATTAGGAAAATCTCTTATATAGTAAACCTTCTAATTACAAGTGAAATATTATACTCAGTATTCATTTTTTTCATAAGACAATTTTTTTAAAAATAAAACATATTTTGATGACATATTTTCACAAATTTTATCTTGAACTCATCATTGTCCCAACTCTTCCTCAAAATCCTGTGTTTTTTTAAAAACATAAGATGAGTACAAAAATCCTAGTAAGGGATATAATAGAAAGAAAACTATTTGTCCAGTGTAAACCTATAAAATAATTTTCTTAAAAAACACATCTTTTTACCCTGAAAAAGGGATTGTCATTTTAAAAAGGTCATTATCTTACATTTTCAAAATCAAGTGATTTTAATGAAAACTCATTAGAAAGAATATAAAACATAAGTAGGTAACTTTTGGAATAATTTTAATATCACTCTAGTATATACTGAAGATTTCATGGCTACTATAGCTCTCATGGATTCACATGGGGTAACCTTTTTTTTACATTTGGAATAACCACAATAATATATTATGATAATCTCTTAGGAGAAACCCAATGGGTTAACTATGGATTATTACCCAATGCATTAGAGATCTATATTGGGATCACCCAACATCGATATATCATGGAACTAACCATACTAATAAGAAATTCCCAAGAACTATAACATAAGATTAACATATAAATATTTTATAAAATAAACATTCTTGATGAAAACAACTTCTCCATTTTGAAATCATTTCTCATTTTTACAAAGCTGCACACTCATAAAACAAAACATTTTATTTGAAAATAAAATTGTAAAATTTTAATGGAAGCTTCAAAAAATTAATACGTCATGAAATCAGGAAAATATTTTCATTTCCTAGAGGTTAAAAAACATTCCTTTTAACTTTTGTAAAAGAAAACTTTAAAAGAATATTCTTGAAATAAAGTTCCTTAACTTGAATATGAATTCCCATGTAGTTTATTTATATTCCTAAATAATAAAATTATGTTAATTATTTAATTTATCAAGAACCTTTTAATATTTTATTGTTCCTTTTATATCACTTATTATCATGTTATAATAATTACTTAATTATTTAAGTTCATGTTAGACGTTTTGACAATATTTGGTACTTGAGTCCAAAATGGATTCGATAAGTCAACTATAGTAAAATAGGTTATCATTCCATTATATACAGAATAATATTAATGTCATAATAATAATTATTATATGTAAATTATGCTTTTAAATTAATCTATTAAATATATTTATGAAAAATTAACTACGTTACAATCGTGGAGACGATAGGCCGTACGTATGCCTGAGTAACATTTTAATTTTTCAACGATCATTATGGAAAGAATTTAGGTACTATTTTATCTTTAAATAATAATAATAATACCATTATTATCCTATTAATCCTTTAAATATACTTATATATATAATCCATGTGATTTGGTGATGAAAACCGAATCACATCACATTGTTGTGGTGATAATTCACACGTATGCATGAACGGTGTTATCATTTTTCTTCGCATGGAAAGGTAAGAATGTAAATGATATATTATATTTTTATAATGTTAAATATTTCCTGAATATTATATATAAACCTTAATTCTATCATTATAACTAGTTTTTAGAGACAATGACATAAAAATAATTACATCGGTTCACGAGGCGGCTGTCCTCCGTACACATGAAAGATTAATTATTTTCCCATTAGATAGAAGAGGAGATGGATATAGTTAATTAAATTAACAAAATAACATATTATTATATTGATTTTACTAGATTTATTATTCTATAATGGTTGAATAATATTTGAATGAGGTGTAAAATGAAACAAAAATTAAACTTATAGTTGAAAACTATACCTCTTATTTGGAAAATATCCTTTTATTAACACCTTAATACCACCAATGATTGTGTTATTACTAAAAAAACCTATATAATGTTTGGATATAATCTATTAAGGTATTTTTGTGGATATTTGATGAAACATGCACATGTTTAAGTGTGAAGAAAAGAGAATAATGGGTTCTTTTTCAGAGGAGTTGGTTGGGGATCTCTTGGAATTTTTCAAAATAATAAATTAATAAAAATTAATATTTAATTAAATATTGATACAATGAAATTTATTTATAATATATAATTATTATGGGTCTAAATACCTTTATAAAATGAAAATTAGACAAATTTTGACTATTTTTTAATCCTTATCTTTTGGTGTAAATCCTTATTTAATCCCTTTAACTATTACTATGACCACATGTATTTTTACTCATTGAGGGTTAATATAATTATTATAAAATACCAAAATTCCCATAAATGTTTCATGAATTAAATTTTATACCTTGTCACAATTTTTGTCCCATAGGGGATTGTTGGCCCCTCTCTAGCTTTAATGGTTTTAATAATCACAAATCATGTCAAATCATGTCCATTCATTTCAATCATGTTTATCTATACTAAATCATGTTTAATAATGTTTAATTATGATTATATATGTGTCATTATATGTTTAAAACATTATGTTTACATTCATGTTGTAAGATAGTTAAAACAGAAAATTGGCTAAGTATGAGTCACTTACACTAACAGACAAAACGACTCACTGACAGTTAAGACTGACTCACCAACTGACGACTCACCGATAGTGAAAATGTCTCATCGACAGAAAAAATGTCTCAGTGACAGTAAAAATGACTCACCAATAGAATAATTACCGATAGTACAAAAGAGACACTGATAGAAGGAATGAATCATCTAAAAACAAAATGGGTCACTAACGCATTGAGTCACTAATGCAAGGGGATACCAATGGAATGAATCACTGATATAATGAGTCATAGATACCCACAGAAGGATTCACCAATTGAAGGAGTCACTAACAGAATTACCTAATGATAGAGGAGTCACTGATTGACTGTTTAAACTTTCTTTTGTTTAAAATTATCTCTAATGGTCATATTTGAGTGTTTTAATGCTACTGATTTAATTAATGATTTTTGTAGACAAAATTACTGACTATGTTAGTGGAAAATATAAGGTAATAGGTTCCTACACATACTTATTTTTGTACAACACAAGACACATAAATTAAAAAGAAATTTTGGAGTATGAGATGCACAGGAGGAGAGTATAACAAAAAAGAATATACAAGCAGAGACACTAGACCAAGATGAAGAACACAATAAGAACTATCATTACAACTAGATATTAACTAAAGGAGGATTTCTGAGAACAAAATATTCAATAATTATTTCATCAAAAGAACACTAATAAGGAGAATCCCATCTTTTTGGAAACTAGAACACAAAGATCCAACAACACTTTGTTTCAGTTTCTGTTTCTAGAAGAGGACTCAAACTTCACATCTGTTACATAGAAAGATTCCAAAGCTACATTTCACAAAACTCATATCATTATAAACTCTATATATTTATTTCATTATATATTAAGTGCATTTTTACTATATTTTGAGCAGTGTGTGCATCTATCTATTTAACACACACCGTCTCTTGCACTGAACTGGAGGATACATGATATTTTCACACAAACACATCTTTCCACCTATTATATCCCATGGAGAACTGTGGTAGAGGTCACATGTGAACTAGATGTTTTAGTTACCATTTATAATTGTGGTAGATGTCTTATGACTTAGATAGTTTGTACACTATTGTGTAAACCCCAATCTAGGGTGTGGATCAAAGCTATATATATATATATTTCTTGGTGGTAGGTGATCACCAAGTGGAGATGACTATATCTTATCTTGAGACTGAACCTCTTATATTAATCCCCTGTGTTTTAAAATTTATTTTACTCTATTTTAACTCATATTTCAGAAAACTAAGTTTCACTTTGATAGTTGATATTAGATAGTATTTATAACAATTTTGGTTTATTAAATTAGTTTCAAAAGTTATTTAAATATTTTAGGTTGATATAATTGAGAAGTAATCAATCTCTTGATAAATTAATTGAACAGTCAAACTATTATAAATTTACTACTTTGATTAACCAGCCTGTTTTATTTTTAAATTAGGGGATTCTTTAAAATAAATTTTTTAATAGAAATTTTTATAGGAACTCAATTAACCCCTCTTGAGTTTCATTATATGACCAACATTTGGTATCAATTATTGTTTCTAAACTACTACTTTAAAATATTTTCCACTATGATTTAAGTTGTATTTTAAAGATATCTAAAATTATTCTAGTTCTAAATTTTTAGCTCATTAAATTCTAGTCTTTATCTTTTATTATGGATAATAGACAAGAAGGTGCTACTACCAACATACCTCCCTACTTTAATGGTACAAATTATGTCCAGTGTAAAATAAATATGAAAATAAACTTATAAAACATCAGGTTTGATTTTTGGACTGCAATTGAAGATAAATATAACATACTAGAAACTCCAAGAACTATATGGAGTGATACCGCAAAATCTTCTTTTAATAATAATTTTAAATCAATGATGCCTTATTTTATGCTTTAGGGTATGGGGAATTTAATATAATATCTTCATGTAAACATGCTTATAAAATTTGGGACACCTTAGCTATTTAATGTGAAAGAACCATTGATATTAAATAAATGAGACTTAATACATATACTATTAAATATGATAACTTTAATATAAATATGGATGAATCTATTTCTGATATGTATCTCTAGATCAATGAGGTAGTCAACACAATGAGCTCTCTTGGGAAGCAAGTGGGTACCAAAGAAAAAATCATGCATCTACTTTGATGTATACCTAAAAGATGGAGAGGGACATCTGTATCAATTAAATAATCTTGTGATATCAGTAAGTTTCCAGTTAAGGAACTAATAGGAAAGATGATGATGTATGAGGAATAATTAAAAGTCAATAAAGAATAGGAGGATAAACCAAATAGAAAGTCACTGGCTTTCAAAACCAATAATTCCAAAAATAAACAAAAGGAAAGGATTCAAACTCATTATTATATTAAAATTGGTAAAGATTCAGCTTTTGAAACTGATGAGGAAATTTCTTAGCAAGTTATAAGTTCTAAGAAGATTTATATAAGGAAGAAATTATTTAGGAATCCCAGCTACAAAGGTAAACATGATAATAAGGGAAACTAGAAAAAGGATTGGAAAAGGAATGATAACTCAAATGAAATGTTTTTTGATGAATATAAGATAAGAGGGAATGTGAAGGTTGATTGTCATAAGTTAAAATATAAGAAGAAATACGAGGTCAAAGATAAAAGATATAAGAAGGAAATGAAGGCATGCTGGAGTGCTTCTGAGGATAGCTCCAGTGAGTCAGAATCATTTTATGATGAGACAAGTGATAAGGCAAACTTGCATTTCCTGATAAACACATATGAGGTAACCATTGAGTCTCCGGTAAAAAATTCTTATTATTTTGGAGATGAAAGTGATTATAAAAATATGACTAATGAAGAAATGTTTAAATGTTGAAAAATTCTTAAAGATACATGCAATGAGTTAAAAGATAAATATAAAGATTTAAAGAAACAACATTCTCTTACCTCTTCTGTTAAATCTGAGATTACCATAGAAAAGGAAAAGAATGATCAATTTCTTAAAGAAAACAACAAGCTTAAATTTTCCAATGAGCAATTGAAAAAGGATTTAGAAAACTTTACCAATGGAAAAGATATATTGGTTCAAATTCTTGGTAAACAAGTTACACCCAAATACACTAGTGGTAATTTCTATCAACCTGGTAAAATAAATTTTGTCAAAACCAATTTTGTATATAAATATGGAAAATCTAGTTTTAGTTATAGTTCTAGAAAATTTTCTACAAGTTCTAATAATGATATATCTTATACTATTTCAAGTTTTTTTGGGACAAATAAAGTCTATTTTTTCAATAATTTACATACTGTATATAGGAAACTGATGAAACAATTGTGGGTTCCCAAAAATATTATTACTAATGTTACTAGACACAAACAAATCTGGGCACCAAAAAATTTTCTTATCTAATATGTTTCTATAGGAAAGCTTTTTGAAGATCTCATGTTGAAGTGTATAGTACTTGGAAAATGGATATTCAAGACACATGACATGAGATTATTCATTCTTCAATAATCCAATAAATATTGATGGAAAGAATGTCACTTTTGGTGATAATGCTAAAGGTGAAATCATTGGCCTTGGCCAGATTGGTGACTCTAATTTAGTTTTAATTTCCAAAGTACTTTTTGTTGATGGATTAATGTATAATATATTTAGCATCTCTCAATTATGTGATGATGGTTTTAATATTAAATTTAAAAATGATGCATGTAATGTTTTTAATTATGAAAATGAGTTAATATTTTCTGACTTTAGAAATGAAATTTTTATGCTATATACTTAGATTACTTAGTTTCTAAAAATGTTTTATGATTAAGTGCCTTTGATAAAGAGTTTTGGCTCTGGAATAGGGGATTTGGACATTGTAATATTCACTCTCTTAGAAAGATTACTAGGAAAGGACTAGTTAAAGATCTACCCAAACTTGAGTTTCCAAATAACAAATTATGCAACCCTTATCAAAATAGTAAACATCCTAAAATATATTTCAAACCAATGAATGAAGTTTCAACTTATCAACCTCTTGTGTAGGTTCACATGGATTTGTTTGGACCATCTTGAGTTTCAAGTCTAAATGCAAAGCACTATGTCTATATTCTTGTATATGACTATTCTAGATATACTTTGATGTTTTTCTTAGCTCAAAAAAGTGAATATTTCTCTAATTTTATCAATTATTCTAGAACAGTAGAAAACTGAAGTGGTCTTAGAATTAAATCATTAAGAAGTGACCATGGCTGTGAGTTTGAAAAGCAAGAGTTTGAATATTTTATCTCAGAAAATGGATATAGTCATAACTTCTCTGCTACTAGGACATCCCAAGAGAATGGTTTTTTAGAAAGAATAAATACAACCTCACAAGAGATAGCTCGGACTATGCTTAATGAATATGACTTACCTACCTATTTTTTGGGTAGAATCTATCAAAACAGATTTTTATATTATTAACAGAGTCTTAATTAGACTAATTATTAAGAAAAATATATATTATCTATGAAATGATATAAAAACCAAGGTTAATTACTTTAAAAACTATGGTTGTAAAGTCTATATCCTTAATAAAAAGGAAAATTTGGAAAAATTTGCCTCCAAAAGTGATGCAGGAATATTTCTAGGTTATTCAATATCTAGTAAAACCTATAGAGTGTTTAATAAAAGAACTAAATGTGTAGAAGAATATGTACTTGTCAAATTTAATTAAATATACCATCATGAATTTCAGACCTCTTTAGAATATATTTAGGATTATTTGTCAAATCTGGACAATAATACAAAATCATCTGACCCTACTGTTAAACAATATTTTAAGTCTTCCAATTCTAGAAATTCTCCAGACTCTAATCATGATGAACCAGAACTTATTGAAGAAGATGAAATAACTAACCATTCTTTTTATAGACCCATAAGAACTCTTAATTACCATCCTTTAGATGCTGTAGTTGGAGACATAGATAAAGGTACATAAACTAGAGCTTCTCTGAGAAATCAAGTTGAACATCAATCCTTTATTCCATAGATTGAACCTAAAATCATTAATGATGCAATCAATGATGAATTTTTCGTAATTTATTTGTAAGAAGAAATGAATCTATTTGAAATAAATAAAGTTTGGTATATTTTTGAAAAATCTAAGTACACTTTGAACATAGGCCCTAAATGGGTGTTTAGATATAAAGTATTTGAAGATGATAATATTGTGAGAAATAAAGTTAGATTGGTTGCACAAGGTTATAGTCAAGAATAAGGGATTGACTATGAAGAAACTTTTTCACTAGTTTCTAGACTTGAGGCCATTAGAATCCTGCTTTCATATGCAGCATATCTAAATTTTAGGCTATATCAAATCAATGTTAAGAGTGAATTACTAAATGGGTATATAGTTTTGGAAGTTTTTGTTGAAAAACCCCCTTGTTTTACAGACCTTCAATTTCCAAAAGTTTTATAAAGGGTATAAATGATCCTAATATCTTTATAAAAATAATTTCTAAAGATTTTTTAGTTGTTCAAATTTATGTAGATAATTTTATTTTTGGATATTCAAAAAATTCTTTATGTGTTGATTTTTTAAAAATGATTATAATTGAATTTGAAATGAGTTTAATGGGGGAACTCGAATTCTTCCTTAGATTTCAAATCTTTCACAATAAAGAAGGTATTATTTAAAATCAAATTAAATATACTAAATATATTTTTAAAAGGTTTGTATTTGATAATAAAAAAATTAGTGACACTCCAATGAGTTTGACCTGTGATTTGGATCTTGATGAAAATAGTAAATATATTGTTCAAACCAATTATAGAGGAATTATTGAGACCTTACTATACTTAACTACTAGCAAGCCTGAAATTATGTTTAGTGTGTGTATGTGTTCCCATTTTCAATATAACACTAAATAATCACATTTAGATGTTAAAATAATTTTCAAATACCTGAAATATACTACCAACTTAGGATTGTTCTATCCTAGAGGACAACCTTTTAATTTATTGAGTTATTCTGATACTATTTTTGGTGGTTTTAAGTTTGATAGAAAGATAACCTATGTAATATTTCACTTTTTTGGCAAGCCTCTAGTTTCATGGTGTAGTATGAATCAAAATTCTATTACATTATCTACTGCCGAAGATGAATACATAGTTGCTGGTAGTTTTTGTGACAAGATTTTGTGGATGAAACACACTTTACTAGACTATGGATATCAACTCAGATGTGTCCCTATAAACTGGGATAATAAAAGTTCTATTAACATCTCTATGAATCCTGTTTATCATTCTAGAACAAATCATATTGATGTAAGACATCACTTTTTAAGAGATCATTATAAAAAAGTTGTTATAACACTAGGTTTCATTGGCACTAAACATCAGATTTCTGACATATTCACAAATCTATTAAACTATGAAAGAATAAACTAAATCAAATATGAATTTGGGATGATTAATTTGTGAGGACTTTATGTTGATGATCCTTTGTTTAAACTAAGTTTAGTTGTCACACCGTTAGGATTAACAGACTGGTTATGTCTCACCGACAATCTCATGCATACAATGTCATGCCGACACTGACACATCTATCATGCCAACACTAATAGTGTCATGATGATACTATCATGTTGAAACTAATAGTGACATGATGATGCTGTCATACCAACACTGATAGTGTCATGCAGATATTGTCATGCTGAGACCAATAGAACCCAATGTTTTATCTATTTCATGTTTTAACCAAAATGATGACGTTTCATTTATTTCTTTAAACCCACTTCATGAATTTTTGATTTAAGCCCTAAATGATATAAATTTGATTTGATCCATTCTACTACTCACTCTATCCTTTAAATATTACACTCTCCTGTCATTTCTTCTTATCCTCGACCTTTCACCTTCCAACTTTCAACCAAACCCTTAGAAATAGAGTGGCTAAAGCGCACCTTCGAAGAAGGATCTGGAGACGAGTCGAAACATGCTAAGAAGAAGAAGGGATAATCGAGTATCTCTCAGCTTATCAATCCAAATCTTGAGAATCATGTAGTAAATCTTGAGAAGGAAGTTCATGCTGAATGGTTGTTAGAGAGAAGGTATTTGTTTTTGAGGGTGTTGTAGGCTTATGGTTGGCTAGACTGGTTTTCAAATAATGAAA
Source organism: Viscum album (assembly GCA_963277665.1). Classification (NCBI taxonomy): domain Eukaryota; kingdom Viridiplantae; phylum Streptophyta; class Magnoliopsida; order Santalales; family Viscaceae; genus Viscum; species Viscum album. Next base: position 154,684 of record CAUJRU010000301.1, on the reverse strand, counting down.
TGACATTATATCCTATGTTCATGCATGAGTTCTACTTAAATGTTGAGTTTCTTTTGGAAGGGAGTAATTTTTTTGACCAAATCCATAGTCAAAGTAAGGATAATTTCATTTTCAGCTAGCCATTAGGCTGAATGCCTTAAGCTTCGACATGAAGGTGTGTACAATGATTACCAAGGAACTTCTACACCTGCAAGTGAAATATTTTGGAATGGAGTTGTCCATCTTGCCTGGACTCTTACTGCCAGTTGAATGAATTGTCTTTCTTCACTCATGTAACTCAATTACATTGTTACACATGCCTTTCGTGAAGCGAACATGGTTGTAGACAGTCTTTCTAATAAGGAAGTCAATCAGGACATAACTTAGGAGGATGAATTACCTGGTGAATTAATTCCTCTTTATAATAAATATTGTAATAAGATTCCATATTTAAGACTCATGCAACCCATTCTTTTCTATTCAACAAATTGTGACTTGTTAAAAAAAATCTGTGCTAGAAAATGGAACTTTGTATCCTTGAAGTACCAAGATGTGTAGTTAATGTACCAGCTGAAGAAGGGAATCAAATTGAATCCATAAAGATACCTTATAGTGCATATCAATGAAATTATTAAGCCCAACTATAAGACCAATTCTCTATTATACCAAATGATGATATCAGTCATTCTTTAAGTGAAAGGATGTGTGGATGAAGGTGAAGAAAATGTTTCATTTTGTAGTGCAATTTTCTTGAGTAAGGAGATATGAAAGATTATGAAAATATATTTTAACCCATAAAATAAGGAATGGGTTTGTGAACTAGATAATATTTATGAAAAATTAAACCCATTGGACAATCTTGTTAGGTTGACAGATTTAGTAGATGTTGGTCAAGGAACATAATTTTATGAGCCTGTTTATTCTCATGAGAAAGAGGTTGCTACTCATGATAGAGATGAATGGTCTCCTATTGATGATAGAAGTCACCCTGACACCCCTAAAGCTCAAAAAGGTTTATCATATAGACCTACTGGTCCACCTCTATCCTTAACTTCTAATGAACCAACTATTGGTGACAATGGTGATGAGGAGACATGAGTTTTAGGAAGTGTGGAGTATGAAAGAAAGTCTAGTGGTTCCGAAGAGGTTTCAGAAGAAAAAGAAGAAGAGGAAAATGGAAGTGGATATAGAAGTGGAGAAGAATTAGAAGGAAATGAAGAACATAATGGAAACAATGGAGATGATTAAAGAGGATAAGTAATTGGAAGTGACAATGGCTCTGATCATCCTGATGATGATCAAGATACCACCATAGAACTAAATGTTTCTATGGACTAAGGAAAGAATGTGGACCCTTTCGGTCAGGTATAAATCACTTCTAGATAAGAAGAACAAATAATTCAAGTTTCTAATATAGGGTTGATTAGTTAGTCTCTACACAAAAATTATTTTATGATAGAATAAGACCTCAAGTTTAGGGGGAGTGTCATAAAAAGAGAGATCAAGCTGAGGGGGAGCATCAAAATGGAGGAGTGAGACTTGACCTTCTCACCCCTTTCGATAATGATGTCATGTATAAATGAGAAATGACTATTGGATATGTTTCTATTAGTTTAGACTTTGAATATTAAGATGATGAGGTGTTTTTTCCTGTTCCAAGAGACTCAGTGGCTCATATCCCTTCAAGTGATTTTGCCACTAAGGCAGATTTTGAGTTTTTTAAAGAAGAAGTATACTCAGCTGTTAGGGAATCTATTCACACTCAAGTTGTGTCCACACCTACTCCATGTGATGAGGTGAAATATTTAAAGGCCTTGATTGAAGAGATGAGACAATATATGCATGCTTCTACTACTCCAGTTCAAGTAGTTGGTGTGAGTGAGATCAATGCAGCCAAAGTTTCAGAGAAGGTTATAGCTGAGATTCAACTAAACTTAATTACAACGGCTGAAAGGATTGTTGATAACAATACCAAGATTATGAATGATATGATAAAACTGGTTTCTGCCATAAATGGGTTAACTTATGTGTATAAAGGATGTTTGAATATAGTTATTAAAGATTTTAGGGGACACACCTCAGCTCCTATTATTCCTTCTATGTCTACTCAGCCTTCTCAATATTTGTATAGTGAAATGGTCAGATCTATAATTGGAGAAGAGCTTAAATCATTTTTTGGTGCTTCTAGTCTGGAAAGCCTTGAAAAAATTGAGAAGAAAGCTAATTTTTTTCATGATATGGTAAGATTTTATACCAAGGAAGCATCTTCAACTCAGGAATAACTCACAAAGAGGATTAATTCCTATTTCAGAAGCATTTACACCAAGAATAAGCTGACCAACCACTTGAAATATTTGGTAGAGAATATGAAGTTTCCTCTGGTTACTCGATCTTTTAAGGATCATGTTAAAAAATTGGAGGACTTCACACCTCTTCCTGAAAAATTTATGGTGAACAAGAATGATTTTGAAAAGTCAATGCAATATGGTGGGAAGATAATAACTAATTTCATAAATCTGTTGAATCCATATCTCCACGTTCAGAGTGAATCCACAATGGTTCCTCTAAACCTCCAGTCTCTAAGCCTAAATCCACTAAACCTACTAACTATCCTTTTAACAAAGGAAAGGATAGACTAGATCCCAAAGAGTAGTTTGGCTTACTTTTTGATAGGGTTGATTGACTGTATTTTTCTTGTATTCCACTATATTGTACTTTATAATGTTTATGAAATTCACTGATCTTGCCATTGTCTCTGTGTGTTATGGATTTATTTCTTTCTAATATTTCCTCTCTTTAAGATTTTTGATATTCCAAAAAGGGGGATAAAAATAAATGCATTATTATTATTCTTTTTTATATCTCATTAAGATAGAAAGGGAGAAAATAAGGTATTTTTTATTTTACCTATAAACCTTATCTCTTTTTTGAGAAATTTCATTTTTTTAAGAAAATAAATAATGGGATATAGTAAGTGGAATGACTATATTAATCATCAAATAATTGTACTTTATAATTCCATGATTTGTGATCATCAAAAATAGGGATATTGTTGGCCCCTCTCTAGTTTTAATAATCACAAATCATAGAAAATCATGTCCAATGATTTGAATAATGTTAATCTATACTATATCATGTTCAGTTATGTTTAATTCTGATTATCTATGTCTCCTTATATGTTTAACACATTCTATTGATATTCATGTTGTAAGATAGTTAAAATAGAAAATTGGCTAAGTATGAGTCACTAACATAGACAAAAAAATGACTCACCGAATGCTAAGTCTGACTCACTAAGAGATGACTCACCAACAATTAAAATGACTGATCGACAGAACAAATGTCTCACCAATAGAGAAAATGTCCCACCAAAAAAACAAATGTCTCACCGATAGTATAAACTGACTCACCATTAGAAGAATCACCGATAGTACAAATGAGACACTGATATAACAAAATGAGTCACTGACGCATTGAGTCACCGACACATAGAGATACTGACAAAACAACTCATCGATAGAATGAGTCATTGACATAAACAGAATGACTCACCAATAGAAGGAGTGACTAACAAAATGACTTACTGATAGAGGAGTCACAAACATACCGTTTAAATTTTCTTTTATTTAAAATCATCTCTAACAGCCATATTTGAGTGTTTAAATGGTACTAATTTAATTAATTATTTTTGCATACAACATTAATGACTATGTTAATGGATAGTACGAGGTATGAGGTACCTTCACAGGCTTCTTGTTGGACAATATAAGACACATAAAAAAATGAAAGCTTGGAACACAAGATGCACAACAGAAGAGCATAACAAAAAATAATATATAAATAGAGATACTAGACCAAGATGAAGAATGCAAGAAGAAATATTATTTCTACGAGCTGTGAACTAAAGAATTTTTACTATGCACCAAATCTTCAATCATCCTTGTAGAAAAAAACACTAAGAAGGAGAATAACATCATCTTGGAAACCAAAACACAAAGCTCCAATGACACTATATTTCAACATCTTTTTTCAGAAGAGGACTCAAACTTCACATCTAATACATCCAAAGAGTCCAAATTTGCATTTCATGACACATTGATCCTTCTAAACTCTATATCTTTGTTTCCTGCTCAGTTTTGTACATTTTTACTACATTTAGAGCAATGTGTGAATTTTTCGTTTAAAAACACACTATCTCATGCACTAAATTATAGGATACAAGATATTCTCACACAAACATATTTTTACACCTGTTATATCCTACATAGAACTATGGTAGAGGTCCTATGTGACCTAACTATTTTGGTTCCCACGTAAAACTATGGTAGAGGTCTTTTGACCTAGAAAGTTTGTATACTATTGTATAAATCATGATCTAGGGTATGGATCAAATATTTATATATATTGCTTGGTGGAAGGTGATAACCAAGTGGAGAGGACTAAGTCTCATCTTGAGACTGGACCTCTTGTTTTAATCTATTGGTTTTTCAAATTTAGTTTACTCTATTTTAACTCATATTTCAGAAAACTAAGTTTCACTTTGATAGTTGATCTTGGATAGTATTTGTAACTATTTTGGTTTAGTAAATTGATTTAAGAAGTGATTTAAATCTTTCTGGTTGATATAAATAAGAATTAATCAATCACTTGATAAAAAAATTGAACAATGAAACTATTATAAATTTACTACTTTGATTAACTAGCTTGTTTTGTTTTTAAATTGGGAGATTATTTCGAATAAAGTTTTTAACAAATTTTTTTTATAGGATCTCAATTAAACCTCTCTTGAGTTTCCTACTCTGACCAACAACTATCATTTGGATGAATTTATTTTTGTATGAATTTTATAACTTTTAATAAAATATTATTTATTTTAAAATATCATTTTTGTTGATTTTGAAATTATTCAATACTTTGACATTTAAAAATTTCAAAAAAAAAGATAACTTCAAAAAAATATTTAATTATATACTTAATATATAAAGGTAATCAATACAATTATTTTATCACATTAATTTTATCAAATTATATTTATTATAATATTTTTAATAATATTTATTTGAAATTTTCAATAATAAAATAATTATTCCATCATTTTTGTGTAAGGATTTAATGTAATTATATCTTTACTAAAAATTATAAATAAATTACTACGATTTATATAATTCTTTTATATTTAAAATGATTATTTATAGTTGAATATATCTTTTGAATAACCCTATATTAAAAATGTTAATGTTATTAAAATTATGAATGTGACATCCTTAACTTTTCATTAAATTAAATATTATAAATATCATAACCTCATACAAATGGACATAAAAGTCATAAATAAGTTTAAACAATTTAAATAAGTTTTTTATGATAAAAGTGGACAATTATATTCACTAATGGAACCCCTTTTTTCCCATTTGGACACATAATATCTATTTAAGACTAAGAAAGTGACATTTTGTAACTTTATTTTATTAAAATAATATATAGGTCATTTTCATGTAAAAGTGTCCATTTAACAACACAATTTAGATACTTATGTGTTAAGGGTCTAATAAACTTCATCCAATTTTTTTTCGATTAGTTTAAGGTCATTTTATACTCCATGAAATTTTATTTTTAATCTAAACTATCCAATTTACCCTTTATCGTGGTAATAAAATTACTAGAGTTACTATTCATATTGGAAAAAAATAAAAGTGACCTATTTAATAAATTTGGACTTTATGAATTAAAATATATAATCTGTTTTTCAAAATTAATATTTCCATAAGTTTCATAAAAAAATTTAAAACTAAAGCGGTAAAATGCAATGAAATACTATTTTTTCGAAAAAAAGATATTTTTAAATTTAAAGTGTTTTTATATGAAATTCAAGTATAAAATCCATTTAAAAAATCATAATTGAATTAATTTAAATCATAATAAGTTAATGAAAATTTAAAACTTATCAATAATATAATTTGACCTTGTAAATACTTGAAAAATATAATTTTTACTAAAAATTGGATTTTTTCACTTTTCGTTGAAAAATAAAACTTATTATAAAAATAAAAAAAATTCAACCAAAGTAAAATTTGTTACTATTGTTTTAGAAAGGAAATTTATTTTATCAAATAAATTTATAAAAGTTTCAAAATTTAGTTTTTAAATAAGTGCACCATCAAAAGGTGGCAAACCAGCCTTTAGAAAAATCTAGTGTTTCATACATAAAATTGGATTTATTTTTCTATCATATATAGAGAAAATTATATTGAATATATTATATATATATATATTTAATTAATATACAAAAAAATAATGATTTTTTTTATTTTATTGGTATAAAAAATACCTGTGTGCATTTATATAGTTTTTTAGAAAAATATTTTCTTTTATTTTCAAAAGGAGTTATTTTTCATTTATAATTAATCGATCATGAAATAATTCATTATATATACATTAATAAACCATATTTTTATAATTTAATTAATTTGTTTCATGCTGTAGGGGCCCAGATCCATGTGGATCAACCCTTTTCATGTTTTTGAAGATCAAAGTGCTCAGAGGAGGTTCATAAGAAGTTTGGGGAAGCCCGGATAATTAAAAGCTGGATGGGGGGGATTACACCTCATGTAACTAAATTAATTGATGTGAAATCCTATTTCATGGGTTTTCTTGGAAAGATTTATGACATGTTGACTTTTACACGATGTGAAAGAAAGATTCACGACGTGAAAAACTTTGGGGTCTGGAAAATAAAATAAAGTGTTTCGGTGACAGGTATTTTGGCAGAAAATGACCATGAGGTATTACACGATGTGAAAGTGGATTACACATCATGTAATTTCACATTGATATATGTTTTTAAAACATTTTATCTGCTCGGGTTTTCACAAACCCTATGTCTACAAGTGTCTCTATCGACTCCATATGACTCAATAACCCCCCTATTCAACATTTGGGGATTCCTTCATCCCAAATTGATTCCGTACTTTCCTCCTTTGATCTATATTTGATATAAGGTATGGTCTTCTTCTATTATTATAGTTTCTCTGATATGTTTCATCCCATTTCTATTTTCCATTTGATGTTGTCTGATCTCCATATTTTTAACAGATTTTTCTTGATGGTTGGTAGGTGGGGTTGTGCCCCAACATCCTCGTGGGTTTTTAGTTATTGCGGGAGAGGTGATTATGATTCATTTCTTTGATATGTTCTCATACAAAGAATATGAATGAAATTTTGTGGTAGGGGATTTGTTTCTTTCAACTTATTTATGTGAAATTTTAGATCATTATATTTTGTTCCCTTTGATCGTAATGAAATAAACTTAATTAAATAATTGAACTGAATTAAATAATTGGTATCGATTGCATAATGATGTTTTCACTTTATACCTTGATAATGGTTTACCACTTGATTTTCTGGATAGTTTTATATCTATTCCTTGATTGTTTTAGCATGTTATTGATAAAAATTGGTAAAGAATGTAAAGTTGAAATTAATTGATTATTAATTAGATAATTGGTTAATGGGGCATGTTTAATAAATCTAGCTGTTATTTTAATTTGATGTTAATCAAATTGATTCAGATATGTATGTTTCATGGATTTGGTTAATGAACCTAAATTTTTTTGATGCTTGTTGATAAAAAAATTTAAGGCATATTAAATTAATTGTTTAATTAATTTGTGATAGTTTGTGATATCTTGTTGTTTAGGTTTCCGATAGTCATAACCTTTGAAAAGGAAATCAGTTAATTCAATATAGAATATAAACCAGTTGTGATATAAAGATAATGGCTTGTAGGTCCTGAGTTACCCACTTTATTTTAAAAGAAAAAACCACTTATGCTTTGGAACCTTACGATCTCATTGTGTGTGAAGGCTGAATTCTTTTATTTGGGGATAAGAGATCATTTATATGTTTATTCTTACCCTTTTTAATGTGATTTGGATAAGAGACCTGTGGTATGTGGGGAAGGTAGGCTCAGATGTGGCGTGAGCCTAGGTTGGCTGATCCTAGATGGTTTTTATGGTATATGGGGTAGGGAGACCCGGTTGTTGTGGTAGCAGTTGTCGCCTAGAGTTGCGAGATTAATCAGTTTATGCATATATTGTCAGGGAAGACACTAGAGATTATGGAACAAGTTGAATATGGGATTATTCATTTATATGAAAGTTATATTCTTGTTTAATATATTATTTGTTTATCTATTTTATTTTCCCCACTACTTATGGTAGATTTTTTTCCTACTCTTCTTCCAAGGGAGGTGATGACATGTGGGGTATACCACATGCTTTTTTTGTTTACATTCCTATGGTTGGATGGGTCTATGATCCTGACATAGGTGGAAAAGACTGGGTGGGTAGCTCATCTACTCACTGTGTTGATCCCCTTGTGTTTGGTAGCTTATAATTTTTTCAAATAATACCTGTAAATATTGAAGGTGGTAATGATTGTTAAAGAAATGAATAAATGTTTAACCCATGAGGTTGGAGCTTGCTAGGATAAAATGATAAGGTTATATTTTTGAGAAACTATAGACTCAGTTTACTTATGCCTGGAGGGCATGGAACTTTCCTGTGATGCTAATGAAATGTAATGTGGGAATGATATGGTTAATTAATGGTTAAATAATTAATTTACATAAATTGAAACTGATAAAACATGATAAATAAACTTGATGTATCTCTTTATATGGTTGTGCACTTATAGGATATCTATTCTTAGTAGTGGTAGATGGGAGTCCAAGATATGTTATCCGCAGTTGAGTCTAAGACTAGGTTATGCCCATAGTGAGGTTGTGAGATATATTATATCATGTGATTTTTTGTGTTTCTACATGCTAATATACCCTATCATTTAGAGAAACTGACACCCTGGGGATTCTGATCTCTAGGGGTATTTTCCCCAACATCTCGATGGGAGGATGGTTTACTTTCTACCCCCTTTGGCCTCGCTTTATTCTCTTGGAAGTTACTTGTGCCGGTATGCACGGTGGATATTTTCCCCATATATGTATGTATAGGGATTTAATGGATTGTGGTTATTCACATACATATATTTTGGATATAGTTTCCTAAAGGATACTATAGGTATAATGTGTATGGGATCTAATGGATTGAAGTAATATACCCAATGTATGATATATGTTATGCGTGCTGTGTTGGATCCCAAAAACTACCTGGTTACTTTGGTTACGTTGGAATGGCGGTGTGATGCATGAGGTGCATGTTATGGTTCTTCACCCAGGTGTCTATGGGTTAGCCTTTTTGGAGAGAGATGCTCAGGATGTGCGACTTTGGGGAAAAGTGGAAAACCAGTGGAGAAGTGGTATTATGGTACCCGTGACATTCTTTATTATATTATATTCTCTTGCATGTGATACTTGGTGAGAGTATCCATGGTGAGACTGGGAACTTAGTATACATATTTAGGTGATGAGTTGTTTTCAGTTATTTTTCACTTCGCTTTAGCATGCTTTAGTTAATTTTTCTAGAGAGGATTTTGGGTGGATCCTACTGAGTTTACTATTATACTCACCCTATGTATATATAAACTATTTTTGAAGTCAGTTGGAGTAGGTTGGAGATTGGGATGGTTATTACTAGCTTGTGGGTTGGAGGAGCTGTTTGGGGTTCGTGGTCACTACTGTCTTTACTTTCTTTTGGTACTCGTAGTTTTTCCTTTCAACTATAGTAGTTCTTGCCTGACATTACATATTTACACTTTGGATTTATTTTACAATTTAGTTTGAATAGGAGTTGGTTTGTGTATGTATTATCTCTCTCTTTCACATGCGTTCTCTTAGAGGGTAATGTGAACCATTTGTGTGTTTACCGCACCCTCAGTGCTATTCAACAACCCGAGGCCTATTGGAGTCGGGACTTCGGGGTCACTATCTCTTTTATCCCATTTCCAACCCAGGAGGGGTACACTTTGTGGGGAGGGCGTTATGAAAGAGTGGTATAAGAGGTCTGGTTGACAGATATGATGGAGTTTGGAGTTAGGAACATGAGTGGTTTCATGGGTAGGTACTGAAACGGTGTCATATAAGTTTAGAAATCACTGTAAACATAGGATACCAACTAAGACATGGGTATTTAGGGCCCCCTGTGATCTGATTCATAAATATTTAAGATTAAAAAAACTACTAAAATAAGATATACTGGTTGTAGGGTAGATACCTAGGAAAGAATCATACATCATTCTTTTTTGTTCCTATGTTTGAATGGGTAGAACTTGGGATAGGTTAACCTAATATGAATAAAAGAAAACAATTAATTAATGTTAAATTCTACCATATTCAAGGTTTAAGAGCTCTTTTTTTTCTTTTGTAAGTATGGATCTAGGTCGATGTCCTTGTTAGGTTTTCACATAAGATGTTCAAAAGGTTGTGCGAGCAGATCTCTGTAGAGTAGATGATGATGATGACAAAACTTATCGGACACTTAGAGAGTTTCAACATTAAAGTATATAGAGGTATGAGGGCTCCATTTTAGATGAAATCATAGAAGACTGGTTATAGGAGGTTGAGACAGCCTTCATTTCAATCCGTGCTCATAAGGATAACTGGGTATTATTGGATTTGACAATGCTACGTGGGGCAACAAGGCAGTGGTGGTTATTGTTCCTCATAGATTGTGAGGAGTCGGTAGTCTCATAAGATGAGTTTCGAGACCAGTTTAGAGATGAGTTTCTTTCTTTGACCGCGAAGGTGACTAGTCACTAGAAGCTTCTTTCTATTCAGTAGAGAAGCTTTGGCTTTGTGAGAGTTTTGGATCCATTTCATGAACCTTCCATAATATTCTTTAGACCTATTTCCAGATGAGGAGGCTAGGATGAGGCATTTCGAGGAGGCTTTACATCCATAGATCTGACATCACGTCACCCCATTTATGATGAAGATGTAACTCGAGGTGATGGAAAGAGAAGAGGTCATCAATAGGCTATTATCCATAACTAGATCATCAGGAGAGGGGAGTCATCAAGATTCCTCATGAAGAAGATATTTGGTTCGGGGTTCCCAGTTTTCAGGGCAGAAAAGATTTCGGTCAGCTTGTGGTAGGTCCCATCCCTCATCATCTTGTTTCTATGAGAGCAATGGATCTCAGGCCTATGCCAAGGGACCATACACTATTTTTGTAGAAACCCTAGAATTTTATATATAAAATTACATGATTTTAATCACAATTATACATCAGAGTACAATCCAAAGACCATAATGTCTAGTGTCTTGGAAAACTAGGTACGTAAAAGTGAAAACATGAAACTAAATAAAACATTTATTTATTTAATCTTAAAATTGAGATCCTAAATTCCATTGTGATCAAACATATACATAGGGTACCCTGGGGAACACATGAAAAAAGGGATGAGCAAAATATCCCATTAAGGGAATAATCATAAGAACAAATCATTAGAACATGGGATAGAAGGCATAACATGATGATATAAAAAGGCATGTAATATATGGAATCATAACATATAAACATAGAATCATATAAACATGGAGTCATAATAATGTGTCAGCAACATAAAACATGACTTTATCACAAGTCACAGCTAACCTCCAAGCCTGTTGAACATGATATCACAAGCCAAGGCTAATAGCCAAGATCATCACACATGGTAGCACAAGCCAATGCTAACCGCCAAGACCGTTGAACATAGTGTTTCATGAGACACTAATTTACCCAATTCATTGGAGCTCTATATGGGTGAACCCATATTAAATTTTCATGAATATTTTTCCACATAAATAATCATACATAATCAATCTTACATAAACATAAGGGTTACCCATGGAAATAATTGAGTCCCACAATCTTATTATAAAGCATAACAAATGGACATATCATAAAACTGTCCATGAAATAAAGGAACTAATATATATATGGAAATTTATAATGAAAAATATGATTGTATCATGGTAAGTTATTTCAAGTATAAGTGAAAACATTTAAGAAAAGTATTTAAGAAATTTTAGCATTAAAACATTTTTGTGCATTTTTAAGGAAAATACTATAGAGCCTTTAAAATAGAAAAGGTAAAATTAATTTCTATAAAACCCAAAGTGAACCAAGAATTTTTTCATAATAAAAAATAAAGACTTTATAAATAAAATTATGGCTTAAAATATAAGATATAGTGAACTTGAGATTAGGTAAGAATTTGGGAAGTTCCCTCAAAACAGGTTTGCTTATCAGATAGTATTGAGGAGGGAATCACTTAAAAACATGTATATCCCCAAAAGATAATGATGAAAGGGTCTTGATAAATAAATTTGGTACATTTAAACATCATTTAAAAAATACACATAAAAAGATAAGATAAATTCATTTTGGTAAAATAAGATAAGGCAACCCGAAAGAACAAAGGATGTTTGGGTAGAATCCTTTACGAATTATCGACATTGTATCAGGTGTACTTAAAAAGGATTAATGAGAGAGAAATGGGTTTATGATCAATTATAATTCACGATGGAAGTATGTGGGAGGTGATAAATCATACCCCATTATTAGGGGCTATAAATAAAAGGGCATAACATCAAGGTCAATGTTGAATAAAAGTGAAATAAAGAGGATCCCTTACCTTAAGTCTGATGGTGTTCTTCAATTGATATTAATGACATGAATAATCAAATTAGATTCATTAATTAATAATCATAGAATATATTATATATTTAAAATGTTTTTTATAACCTTTTTATGTTCATTCATGACCTTTTTTATGGGTTAAGTGGTTCAATTTCATTGTTCGGGTCTGTTTGTTTCCTTGGTTTTTATGATCAGTTTACTTATTTTCATGAATAGAGAATCATGTAAAATGGGGATGGTTGTCCAGGATTAGAGATATATTTTATTATTTAACATATAGAAGGTTAAATGGTTGTAAATTCAATTTGGTTACTTGGAGTGAAGTTGAATCATTTTATAAAACATCAATGATAAACGCTTGGATTAATTTAGCAATTTTGCTCATAATTAACTTGTTTCGTATTATTATTTTACATCATGCATAAAAAAGGATTCCAGAACTAAACATAAGATAAAATACATATTTAATAGTATAGTTAAACCATAAATTTTTTTTCATGACTAGAATTAATGATGGTAATATAAATTGACAACCCGTCATCCTTAACTGTGATAAATTAACAAATATCAGATGGTGTTTTCATTTCTTTCGTATAAAAGGAGAGTAAATGAGAGAGGATAATAAATTATCCCATTATAATTACAATATTCCAGTACATGTATGGTACTGTATTTTTCAGACCATTTGGATGAGGATAGGTTAGGAAAGAAAAGAGAACAAAAGGACATGAAAAGAAAATGAAAGAAAAGAAAAGAGGAATTTACCTCTTGATTTAATCATCCTTGAGAGCCTCTTAAGGAGATAGGATTTGGTATTTTTAGGATAACAAGAATGATGTATGTGGTGGAGGAGTGTGGGGAGATATTTGGATAGAATTTAAGCAAGGAACAGGGCTTTATAGGAGTGAAGGGAAGAGTTAAAGAGGGGTTGTATTTATAGTGGAGGAGAGGAGGGTTTTCATAATATTTATTTCCTCATTTTATTAATTTCCCTCAAGACCAGAAATAGCGATGATTCCATAACCAAAAATAGTAATACGTGCATTATATTTTGAACCATTTGGGATGAAATCAGCAGAACATCATCCATGACCCTATAAATAATATATTTAGCTTAATTTAAAATTTATTGTCTTATACTATTCATAAAAAATTCAAGTATTTTAGAAAATACAAAAAATTCACCCTAATTTTTGTTGATATGTAGAATCCAAAAACAAACTCTATTTTTCAAAAATAATTTTATAAAAATAACTAATTTAATTTAAAATCAAAATCCTTATTTAATTGAAAAATACATATTTTAAAACTATAACTAATTTTATAATGTTTTCAAAAATTACATATGGTCTTATAAAGTTATATTAAAACTATAAGACATAAAATTGATCATTTATGAACACCTTCTAAGAAAATATATTTTATTTTAAATGAATAAATTAATTTTAATTAATTATTTATGACTTATAAAAATACCAATACTTTTACTATGGTTATATTTATAAGATTTATAAATTTTATTTATACATTTATGGGTAAGGTTACTATTATTTTGCACAATTTAATATTCTTAAGGGTCATATTACTATTCATAAGGGTAACATTAGTATTCATAAGGGTTAGTTACTATTCACCAAAAATTAAGTTTGTCTTATTGAACTCCAAACATCTTACTGATAGCAACTGTGTATGTCATATTTTTTGAAATGAAAATCATAGAAGTGACAATTTTATGCTTAAAGGTCACATAGTACTTAGTAGTTCATTATATTGTGATTTCATGTGATTATATGACATAATTATAAGAATAGAATTTCTATTGATAAAAAAATGGTTCATTACAGTTTTTATTTTGGAGGCCGAGGTCATCAATTGTGAGAGTGCCCAACCTTTCTGGGTGGTCAACATGTGTTAGGTATTTTGCTCCAGGTTCATCCGTTGAGGCTCTTCCAGTCGAGGTAGTAGTAGCAGGTTTCACTAGTTTTGGATGAATATAGAATAGATGGGGTAAGAAGAGGACAACCCCAGTAAGATCCCCCTCCTTAGAGAGCAGAGCGTGACCATGGAGGTGGTCATCAGTAGGGTTAGAGAGGTTGTGGAGCAAGTCATTATCAGCTTCATGCTTTAGCGTTTCCTATGCTAGGTGAGCCAGTCATAGTTGGTGGTACCCTTCGCTTGTTTTGTACTTGGGTTAATGCCTTTTTTTGATTCATGAATTACATACTTCTTAATATCACCTACCTTTTTCCATGCTTTGGGACTTGAGGTAGAGAGGCTTCTAGTGCCCTTGGTGTTGACTACATAAGTTAGAGTTAGAGATTATTTGTTACAAGTATGGAGAGACCGTGAGCTTATGATGGGGAATCAATACTGTTGGGTAGATTTCCTATTTTTATGGATATAACCATATGATATCATCCTCGATATGGATTGGTCATATACAATGTAGGTTATTGTGGATTGCTTTAGGTGGAAGGTTGTGTTCTTTGATGGAGATGGAGAGCCAGTAGTTTTTTTTTGGTGAGCGAGACCCATAGATTGGTCAAGGGCATGTTCCTTCATTATCATACTTAATGACTGAGTTGATGTTGATTTTCTTGGAGGTTTAGGTGTTGGAATTTTCTAGGTCTATAAAATATTACCCTAATGTCTCTACAGAAGAGGTTGTAGAATTACCCCCTTGATGATTGATCAAGTTTGGGATCAAACTACAGCTAGGTGTGTCTCCTGTCTCAATGTCTCCATATAGGATGCAACCTTATGAGTTGAAGACACTGCATATACAACTTTATGGTCTATTGCGGTGCATGTTTTTTTGGATGAGTGTGTCACCCTGGGGTTTACTGGTTTTGTTAATAAAGATGAATGATGTCGGTTTGTAGTTGTGTATCGATTATCATTGATTGAACCAAGTGAGAATGAAGAACCATTATCCTCTTCTATGGATTGATGATTTATTCAATCAAATAAAGGGTGAATGTTGGTTCTCGAAGATTGATTTTTGGTCATGATATCATCATATGTGAGTGAAGGATGAGGATATTCTGAATACTTCCTTCTATTTTTGTTATTGGCATTCAGAGTTTATTGTGATGCCATTCAGTGTGATGAATGCTCCAGTTTTGTTCACGGGGTTAATGAACACTGTGGTCTATGAGTTCCTGGATAAGTTCATGGTGGTTTTCATCAATGAAATCCTTTTTTACTCAACATCTGAGGAAGAGCATATAGATCATTTGCGTTATATTTTGGAAGTTCAATACCATCTGTAGTTGTTTGAGAAGTTTCCAAGTATGAGTGCTATGATCAAAAGTCAATTTCTTGGGGAATGGTGTATTTGAGTAGGGAATAGATGTGGATATTTCAAAGATATAAGTAGTTGTGTCTTAAAAATCCATCAAGATAGTGGTAGAGGTGTAAAATTTCCTTGGTCTTGTAGGATTTTATAGGAGGTTCATAACTGATTTCTCTCGGGTTGCGACTCGTCTGACAACATTGAACAAAAATGACCAGGAATTATTGTGGAATGATCAGTGCTAAATATCTTTTGAGTAAATTAAGTAGAAGTTGGAAGGTACTCCAGTTATTTTCTTTCCAATAGAAGGAGTTCATTTTGAGGGTTTCTAGGTTGCTTCATGTCTTGGGTTGGACTGTGTTATGATATAGTAGATATTAATTGTTTATTATGGGTTTCGATAGTTATTTCCCCATGAGCATAACTATACCACCCACAATATTGAGTTGGAAATGAAGGTTTTTTACCTAAAGTTGTAGAGACATTATCTCATCAATGAGCATTTTTTGGCCTTCACTAATCATAATAGCCTAAGGTATGTTTTCTTCCAACATGACTTGAACTTGCATCAACATTGATGGATGGAGTTATTATAGGATTATGACTTTGAGATTTTTTATACACCTGGGAAGGGTAATGTTGGGGCCGATGTGTTGAGAAGGAAGTCACACAGTTATGTAGTGTAAGAATTAGGTGATTTTTGGGGAGTGATGGAAGAACTTTTAGCAATGTGCCTAGATATGGGAGATGTTGGGGGAAGAGTCTTTATTTTTTAGATGAAGGTACAGTCAACTCTATTGTAATAGGTGTGGGAATCTGAATTGGGAGATCTTGAGGTGGAGGTATGGAGAGACCAATTTTTTTCTGGAAAGGCCCCTAATGGGTTTTCTAAAGGTGAACAACACTGAGGGTCATTTAAGGGAAATATTCTTGTTCCTTTGGTGATTTGTGATATGGTTCTAAGAGAGTTCTATAGTTCACCATTAATAGTGTATCCTAGCATGAAGAAGATTTACCGATCCTTGAGAGGTCATTTTTGGTGTCCAGGGTTGAAGCGTGTAGTTGTGGAGTTTGTGTGTTGAAGTTTGTTCTGCTCGAAGGTGAAGACAACAAACTATGTTTACAGTGGTTTTCTCGAACCATTAGATGTTCTGCAGTGAAAGTGGGATGACATATCAATGGACTTTGTTTTCAGTTTACTTCAATATCAAGTAGTCTATGAAACTATATGGGTAGTAGTGGATTATTTGAAAAATTCATCTCACTTTATAATGATCAAGGATTTGAGCACAATGACAGTTTTGTCAAGGTTGTATTTGGAGGAGGTAGTGAGACTCCACAGTGTACCTTGGAACATCATTTCTAATCAAGATCCTTATTTTACCTGAAGGGTTTGGAGAGGTATCTAGCATGATTTTTGTTCTCATATATGACTTAGTAATGCTTTTCACATGCTGACGGATGGTTATACATAACTGAACATCTATATTATTGAAGACATGTTGCACTCTTGTGTCCTGAATTTGGGAGGTTCATGGATGTGGCACCTACAGTTGGTCAAGTTTTCTTACAATAATAGTTTTCACCCGAACATCGATATGGTGCCATTTGAAGCCTTTTATGGACAACCTTACTATTCTACATTGTGATGGATTGTAGTCGAAGAGTCAGTAATTCTCGGATTGGAACTATAACATAATACGAATGAGATGGTTTAGGTGATTCATAAGTGGATGAAGGTAGCACAAGATCATAAAAAATACTTTGAAAATCATAGGAGCATACCTTTGGAGTTTAGCGTCGGGGATCACGTGTTTCTGAAGGTGACTCCTCATCAAGTCCAGCAAAGGTTTGGTCATAGGAGTAATATTTCTCTCTGGTTTGTTGGGCCATTCTAGGTGTTAGCACATGTTGGAGCTATTGCATCTCAAGTGGCACTTCCCCCACATATGATCCAGATACAGGATTTTTTTCATGTGCTGAAACTCTGTATTTATCTTCATGTTGAATCTTATGTAATCAATTAGGGCGAGACCACTATTAATGATGATGAAAACTTCTAGAAGTGGCCAAGAGAGATCCAGGACGTCCAGGAGAAGGTGTTTCATGGATGTGTTATCCCCTTGGTTCATTTATTATGGTGGAACGGTGGCATGGATAAGAGTACCTAGGAATATGAGTCATAGATACATGCTCAGTACCCTGAGTTGTTTTTTCTTTATCTCTTATATTGTCACATTGTTTATTTGGTGGTTGTAGACCTTTTAGGGTTATTAGATTAATTTCTATTATTATTTATTGTGATTTGCTCTCTTTTGAGAGGTATCTACCCTAGGAGAGTTTTTAGGAGATGGTTGGGATTGTTGCGTGGGTATTTTCGCTGTTCCTCTAGTGAGGTGGTGAGCTCTTGTGGTAGCGAAATCTTTGAGAGGTATCTAACGAGGTGGTTGTTCATTTGAACCATTTCTATTTGCGGGGCAGGGTGGATCGGATGTGACGTGAGCCTGCTATGTCTGGGCTTGGAGGGCTGTTGTGGTACGTGGTGTAGGGAGGCCTAGTTTTTGTGGAAGTAGTTGATGTCCAGAGTGGTGAGATGTATTGGTTTATACATGTGGTTTCGGGGAGGACACCAGAGATGATGAAATGGGTTGAATCTAGGATTACTCATTAAGGTGAAAGTTGGATTCTTGTTGAATCTATTATTTGTTTATATGATTTACTTTCCCCACTACTGAGGAAGATGGTTTTGGTTACTCTCCTTCCATGGGAGGTGAAGATTCCTGAGGTATGCCACGTGATTTCTGTGTTTAGCATCTCATGGTTGGATGGGTATGTGATCTTGCTATAGGTGGAAAAGACTCGGTGGGTAGCTCATCTACTCACTACGTTGATCCCTTTATGTCTGTTATCTTAGAATGTTTTCCTATAATACCTAGAAATATGGAAAGTGGTAATGATTGTTAAACAAATGAATAAATGTTTAACCCATGGAGTTGGAGATTGGTAGGATAAAATGCTAAGGTTATATTTATGATAAGTTGTTGACTCATTTTTCTTATGCCTGGATGGAATAAAGATTTCTCGTGATAGTAATGTAATGTATTGTGGGAATGGTGATGGTTGACTAATGGTTAAAAAATTAATTGAAATAAAGTGAAACTGATAAAACATGTTAAATTAACTTGATGTAGATCTTTAAATGGTTTTGTACTTATAAGATATCTAGTATTAGCAGTGGCAGCCGGGAGCCCGGGAAACATTAACTACAATTGAGTCTAAGACTAGGTTATGTGCATATTGTGGTTATGAGATATATTATATCGTGTAATTTTTTTGTTTATATTTTATAATACACTCTATCAGTTAGGGAAATTGACACCCCATGGATTCTGAGCCCTAGGGGGGGTGTTTTCCCTAACATCTTGGTGGGAGGATGGATGGATAACTACCCACTTTGGCCCCACTCTCTTCTCTTGGTAGCTATTTTTCCTGTATGCATGACAGTTTTTTTCCCCATATATGTGTGTAGAGGGCTATAATGGATTATGGTTATTCCCACACATATATTCTGGATATTGTTTCCTGAAGGATACTATAGGTATAATGTGTATGGCCTGTAATTGATCGAGGTATAATACCCGATGTATGCTACATGTTATGCAGGTAGTGGTGGATCCCAAAAACTACCTGGTTACTTTGGTTATATGGACATGGTGGTGTAATGCAGGAGGTGGATGTTGACACATGAGGTGCATGTTTTGGTGCTTCTCCCAGGTGTCTACCTCCTATCCTTTTTAGAGAGAGATGCTCATGGAGTCTGATGTTGGGGAAAAGTAAAAAAACTAGTGGGGAAGTGGTAGCAAGGTACCCTTGATATTATTTTCTATATTACATTATCTTGTATATGATACTTTTTGTGAGTATCCATAGTGAGTCTAGGAACTTAGTATAACTATTTAGGTGATGAGTTAGTTTCACTTGTTGTTTACTATTCTTTATAATTCTTTATTTACTTTTTCATGATTCTAAAAGGAGGATCCTACTAAGTATACTGTTATAATCACCCTATGTATATATAAAATACTTTTCACTTTAGTTGTAGTAGGTTAAAGATCAGGCTACTTACT
Organism: Viscum album; assembly: GCA_963277665.1. Taxonomy (NCBI): domain Eukaryota; kingdom Viridiplantae; phylum Streptophyta; class Magnoliopsida; order Santalales; family Viscaceae; genus Viscum; species Viscum album. The sequence continues at coordinate 134,705 of CAUJRU010000301.1, read as the reverse complement.
AATTTCTTGTGGATTTCAAGAGCTATTTGGGCTTCATGGTCACTACTGTCTTTACTTTCTTTTAGTACTTATAGTTTTCCTTCCAATTATAGTTGTTCATTCTGGACATTACATTTATTCACTTAAGTTTATTTTATACTATAGTCTAAGTAGGAGTTGGTTGGTCTCTGTCTTATTTGTCTCTTTCTCATGTGTTATCTTAAAGGGTAATGCCTCCAATTTGTGTGTTTACCATGCCCTTAGTGGTAGTATCCATCCCAGGGCCTATTGGAGGTGGGACCTAGGGGTCACTATCTCTCTTATACCATTTTCCGACTAAGAGGGGTACACTTTGTGGGGATGGGGTCATGACACATACCCTCCATTATAATAGTTAGGTTATAACAATATCATTTAAATAATAATATTTATATGTTCATTTAAGATCGATGTGGCATATCTGGTATGATATCAAAAACAATGTTTCCTTTTAAAAATTTTGGGGTGTTATAGTCTCCCACATATTGTAAATTACATTCTAAAAATTTTAAACTCGGGCTTGGGGTCTAGGGTTTGACTTTTCAAAATACCTTTATTGAAATCCCATATTATAAAAAGGATTAATTAAAAATCCACTTTAAGAGAAATAAATGGAAGTACGGAGGTCATGTGAGATAACACATAAGAGTATTCCATGTAAGAAAACATGGACATGTAAGAGAAAACTAACTATCAAGTTCTGATGAAGAGTGATAAGAAACATGGTGATGAGGAAGTTGACCATTAGAAACCGTAAATTTGTTAATGTTTAAAAACTCATTGATTCCTTGCTAATATAAGTAAATAGACAATTTTTTTTAAGGTAATTTTCTTAATATTGAGGATTTATTTTACATCCTGGACTAAGAACATAATGAAATATACTTTCTCCAGAAATAGAGTTTCATCCTTTCATAAATTTTCACCACAAACTCTTCTTTTTTCTCCATACTATGAGTATTTAAGATGAATTTTTCATTCCTAAAGCACTAGAATCATCTTATAGAGGATCACATAATACAAAAAAAGATAAAAATATATTCCTCCTATCTTTATGAATTAACTAAACCAAAATCGTTTTTGCAAGATAAAATAGCTCCCCAAAATGAACAAACCTTTATATGATGAAAAACTACTTCAATCTACAAAAAATCAACAGTGACACCCAAATTTCAACATAGACAAATAAATATCCTTAAAATTCCTCAAAAATATTATAAACTAAGATAGATACCCAAAAATTAAAAGGATTTGATCATATCATCTTCCAAGATAAAGTTTAGAGTTTATCTCCTAATGACATCAAATACTCTTAAAGTCAACTCCACAATGTATATACCCAAATCCTATAATATTCAAGATATTTAAGTCATTTTTATAGATCACCACATGGCCACAATCAAATAATATTTTTCTAAAAATAAAAATTCAACCTTTATTTGTAAAAAAATCCATTAATATTCTATTTACCTTAATATTATTGGATTCAAAAAATAGTGAACAACTTCTAAAATAACATGAATCACTTAATCACCAAATAATTTTAAAATCCCATGAAAATATATTTGATGAAACATAAGTTACCAAAATTAACTTATTATTCATCCATAAAACTATTTAATTAATAATAATAATTTATACAAATCAGGACTTCACGTTGGCCAGTGGTAAGTGATGCACCCTTGTCTCCCTTTGGTTGCTGGTTCAATTCCCGCACCCTTGCCAGATTAAATGGGTTTCCATCCATCCCGTGGGTTGTCTTTTTCAAAAAATATATTATTATGGTCCTTATAAAATTCTAGAAATTTGAGAAACATACTAAAAAATAATCTTAAAATGTTTTAACCTCATTGGTTATTTTATACCTTTAATTTTTCATCCCAAAATATAATAACTAATAATTACCTCAAAAATGAATATCTCTCCAAATACCATTAGTCACTTTAAAATTTCACAACTTAAGGCCTCAAAAGGGGTTTCTAGGATACTAAAATTATGATCAACTTAAAAATTATACATCCATGATGATAGAATAAAACATAACAATCTCCAAAGTTGTCTAAACCCTACTCTGATACCAACTGTAAGACCCCAAACATAAACAATACATATTCTAGTTATTTTAAAACTAGATTTCACTTTCATTTACCAAATATATTCTAGGTTTATAGTTTTAAACAAATAGGTGAAAATATTACCTAGTAAACCCATAAATTACAGGTGTATAACTATACTTAGGATCCTTTTTTCATAATACAAAATGTTTTAAAATAAATCATGTTTTCATGACATATATTCACAAATTTGTTGTTGAACTCATCATTGTCCATAATAATCCTTAAAATCCCATGAAAAACATTTTAAAAACATTATATTAGCACATAAATCTCAATAAGGGACATAAAATAAAGAAAATAGTTAGTCTAATGTACAAACATAAAAACATATTCTAAAAAAATACCTTCTCACCCAAAAAAAGAAATTAACATTTAAAAAATATCATTATCTTAACTTTTTAAAATAAAAATACTTTCCTGAAAAATAATTAGAAAGAAAATTAAATATAATTAGGTAAATTTTGGAATAATTTTCACATCACTATTACATATACTTTATCTCTCATGGATACTGTATCTCCCATGTCAAGAAAGGGAGTAAATATCACTGTTACATTTTGAATAACCACCGCAATATATTCCTATAATCTCTTAGGAGAAATATAACCCTTTAAATCAGTCTTATTACCCAATGAATTGAATATATATAATGGAATCACCCATCCTCAGTTTATTATAGTATCGCCTGTAATCATAAAAAATTCCCAATAAACATAACATAGGTATAACATATAAATCTTGCATAAAATAAACATTCTTCATGAAAATAACTTTTCCATTTTGAAATCACATTTCATTTTTACAAAGTTGTACACTCATAAAAGATTTTTTTAAAGTAGAATTGTAAACATGTAAAAGAATATTCAAAACATTAATAAATCATTAAATAGATAAAATCCATTCAGGGAATATAAGTTAATAAAATATTCATTTTAACTTTTGTAGAAAGAAACTTTAAAAGAAGATTTTTGAAAGAACACCCTTTACCTTGACTCTAATTTGCCACGTAGTTTCTTTATATTCATAAATAATAAACTTATATTAATTATTTAATTTATTAATGACCTTTTTAAAGTTTATTATTCCTTTTATATCACTTATTATTATGATATAATAATTTCAAATATTTTTAAGTTCTTGTGAGATCTTTTGACAATATTCGTTACTTGAGTCCAAAATGGATTTAGTAAGTCAACTATGGTCAAAGAGGTCAACATTACATAATATCTACAATAATATTCAACCATGGAGACGGTAGGCCGTACATACACATGAATAACGTTTTCATTTTTTAATGATCATTATGGAAATAAGGTAAGTATTATTTTATATTTAAATAATTTTTATAATATAATTATTATAATATTAATAATTTAGATATACTTAATATATCATCCATGAGATACGGTGATGAAAAATGTCTCACATCACTTCGTGGAGGTGATAATTTACACATACGCACGAACGACATTATAATTTTACTATGCATAGAAACATAAGAATGTAAATGGTATATTATATTTTAAAAATGATAAATATTTCATTAATATCATATATTAGCCTTAATTACATCATTATAATGATTCTTGAGTGATGGTTATGGAAAACAAATTACATCAGTTTGTGAGACGGTAGTCCACCGTACACATGATTGATTAATTATTTTCCCAATTGATGAAAAAAGAGATGGATATGGATCATTAAATTAACATAATAACATATTATTATTTTGAGTATGTAGGATTTATTATTTTATCATGGTTGAAATATATTTGGAGGAGGTTTAATACAAACAAAACTAAAACATGCAATTGAAAACTATACCACTTCTTCATACAATCTCCTTTTCTTAACACATTAAGACCACTAAAAATTGTGTTATTACTAAATAAATACCTATAGAATGTGGGGAGATATTATAGGAAGGTATTTTTGTAGATATTAGCTTTAATAAATAGTCCTTGATGTGTGAATAAAAGAGAATATAGGGTTCCCTTTTGTAGGAGAGGCGATGGGCACTCTTGGAAGTTTTATCAAAATATTAAATTAATATAAATTGATATTCAATTAAAAATGGATAAAAAGTGATTTATTTCAATTATATGATGATTATGTGTAGAAATAAATTTATAAAATAAAAATTATACATGATTTGAGTATTCTTTAATCCTTATCCTTTGGGTTTAACCCTAATTTAATCTCTTTAACTCTTACCATAACCATATGTTTTTTTACACTTTAATAGTTAATATAATTACTATAAACATCCAAAGGACACAAAAATGAGTCATGGATGAAATTATAAACCTTTTAACAATAATTTTGAAGAATTTGTTATTTTTATTAGTTTTATGACATTTAATAAAATATTATTTATTTTAAAATATAATTAATGTTAATTTTAACACTATTCATTACAATGAATTTTAGAAATATAAAAATAACAAGATAAATTAATTTTTTTAATTATATACCTAATATATCAAGGTAATATAGAAAATTCATTTATCACATAAATTATCTCAAATTATATTTATTGTAATATTTTTAATAATATTTATTTGATATATTCTTTAATAAAATAATTAATGGACCAGTGTTGTGTGAGCATTTAAGGTATTTATTTCTTCTCTAAAAATTATAAATAAATTTTTATGATATATATAATTATTTTATATTTTATATTAATATTTATATTTAAATATATATCCTGAATAACCTTATATTAAAAAATTTATTGCTATTAAAAACATGAATGTGACATCTTTGACTTTTATTTAAATAAAATATTATAAATATTATAGCATCATCCAAATGGCCATAAAAGTTATAAATAAATTCATAACATGAAAATAAGTTTATTAAAATAATAAAAGACAATTATATTCTTTCATAACTCACATTTGTCCCCATGTGGACACATAAGAGATATTTAAGTCAAAGAAAGTGACATTTTTTGAATTTATTTGATTTAAAGAATATATAAGTCATTTTTATGAAACAATGTCCATTTAAATAAAAAATTAGACCGTTATGTATTAAAGGTATAATTAAATTTATAAAATAAAATTTAGACAAGTTTTAGGGTCGTTTTATATCCCATATCATTTTATTTTTAACCCAAATTATCAAATTTACCCTTTATCATGGTAATAAAATTACCAAAGTTACTATTCATATTGAACAAAAATAAAAGTGAAATATTTAATTAATTTGGTCGTTATGATTAAAAAAATGGAATGTATTTTTTAAAATTAAAATCACATATGTTTTAGATATTAATTTAAAATTAAACACGTAAAACGCAACATAATTATTTTTGAAAAAATGACATTTTTAAATTTAAAATATTTTTATACTAACTTTAAGTAAGAAATACATTTCAAAAAACATAATTAGATTAATTTAGACCATAATTAACTACTGAAAATTTTAAACTAATCCAAAATATAATTTTAATTTCTAAATACTTGAAAAATATAATTTTTAATAAAAATCAATATTTTTCACTATTTATTGAAAAATAAGACTTATTAAAAAAATTCCAAAAACTCAAAAAAATTAATTTTTAATATTAAAATTTTAAAAATCAAGTTTATTATTTTTAAATAATTTTTTAAAAAGTGTCAAAATTTATTTTTAAAATAAACGCCTCATCAAAAGACAAAAAAATGCCTTTAAAAAAATACAGCTTTTTATGAGGAAAATTATATTTATTTTTATATCATATTTGGAAAACATTAGATCAAATATATTATACACTAATTTAATTAATATAATACAGAAAAGAATTATTGTTTTGTTTTGTTGGTATAAAACACACTTACATGCATTTAAATAGTTTTTCAAAAAATATTTCCTTTTATTTTTAAAAAGGGTTTTATTTTCATTTATAATTAATATATCAAGATAGGATTCATTATATATACATTCATAAACTTTATTTTTATAATTAAATCAATATTGTTCTTACATTTCATTCTAAGAGCTAATTTATAATGGTTACATTTAAATAATAATATTAAATTGTTCATTTAAGCTCGATGTGGCATATCTTGTATGCTATCGAATATTGTATTTCCTTTTAAAAATATTGGGGTGTTACAACTATAAATCTTGTAACAACCCAACCATATCTTCCCCTAATATGTACCTGAAGTCTCTAATTTCATCTTACTACCCCCTTATTAAAAATCATCCTATTAGTTTTTTCCGCTAAAAAAATATTGCCCCCTTCAGTGCATGGAAGAAAATAATTCATGACCTTATCATCCATCATGTTTATTTATTACATAACTGATTTAATTAATATCTCTATATAGGTGGGAAAATAAAACAATATCCCCCGTGAAAAAATTTCATTTCAAAGAACCATCTCAATCCTTTATTCCTTTAGATCATCATTATTGATCAACTCTAGCAAAAAATGAACTAGATTTACAAAATGAGAATCATACTCCAATAAATTCATATTCTCCTACTTTGGATCCAATAACTCATGATATTTACTTAACTTCAGAGTCTAAGGGTAAAAATAATAAATAAACATCTTTTGAAATTTTAACCTTGTCACATTCTCATTCCTTTTTTTTTCTATAGCTATCTCCCACCACTTAATGCTGATCCCTTAATTATTTAAGCAGTGAAGTGAAATTTTAATTTATTATAAGTAAAAATAAATTATATGAATTGGATGATCCTCTCTAACCAATTATATACTTGATGTAATCTATATTTTCTATTAAATACAAGAGTATTCATCCCATGGAACTCCGAGGCTTGATCCAATTTCTTAGGCCACTCTTAATTTATTCCATTTTAAAGTGATTGGACCACTTGGACTAAAACATTATGAGTATAGGAATGGTTTTCATGTTCCTAATTACTTTTTTATGACTACAAATTCATATTCATACCTTATTTACAAACAAACAACATGATGCATTAATACACTACTCATATAATACTATCATGCAATTGAAGCCTATAAGGAACAAAATACTAATATCCTTTGAGGGATCCTATGGTCACTTTCCATGATTAAACCCTAAAGTAATTGAACTTTCACTATAAAGATTTTAACTATGTGTTATTATGTGTGGAACTTGAGTTTTGGCCATCTTAATCTCAACTATTACCTTAATACCCAAGATCAAACTTTAAAACCAATCTCCAATATCATTTTGTAATGACCTAGCCTAGATAACCACCTTAGTTTTTTAGTTAGATCACCACATAACCTCAAAAATGTTCCTCGATCACAATAGATTATAAAAACGTTCCACGTGATAAAATTTAATAATTAGGGAATGATTTCAAATAAAAATAAAATAACCAACTACTTATAGTTTAAATTAATTTTTTATTTTAAAACCAAAATCAACTAAAAAACCAATTTTAACGTAAACAGAGCATCTAAAGGTGTTTAGCAGAGATAAAATAACCACTTATTTGACACAACACTACAAAACTAAAACAGAATATGACTATCCATCATCTATATTCCAATAAGTGGAATAATTTTAGAAAATATTTCTATATAACTCTATAAAAATGAATCTTAAGATCCATTATTAATAAATAAAAAATCCTTCCCTTTTCTACACCATGAAAATAAAAACTATATTCTCACCAAGATTTGTTAGAATTTATTTTATGAATACTTAATAGGATTTAAAACCCCCTAAATTCCCACCTTTACCCTTACTTGGGGAGGGGAGATTTCTACCATGAACTACTTTTTGTGGGTTGTGTGTGTTTTCTCGCATAAAAATATTGACACTAGCATGAACATTGCACTCAATAGTGGGACCCTGGTGGTGGTTGAAGAATGTCTTCCCACACGATGTGGGATGCAGTGGTACTAAGGGAATAATTACAAAAAGCTTCATGTGGGGAAACATGGTGATACCAACATGGATAGAACAGTTGATAGTCCATAGGAATGTGGTTGCATTGCCTATGTAGGGCATGAAAATATCACAATTAAAAAACATCATTGTGCAGTAGGTGAATGGGTTAGGGGGTAGTACATACAAGCTTATATATATATATATTTATATTGTTCCTTCAAGTTGTATGTTGTCCTTTTATGTCACTAGTACTGTGGGACATTGGGACTATGGGTCATGGGATACCTCATGTAATGTCATTTTAACAATATATTTTTCCAATTAAAAAATAAATTAATTTATCATGTAGATCACATAAGGTAGTTTTGAAGTCCAAATAACACAAATCAAAGTTTTATAAAAAATATGGTAAACTTATTTTGTTTATCCAATCATAAAAATGATTTTTATCCATAGAAATATTCAATTTTGTGAGAAATATAAAACAATATACTGACAATACCTACCTATGATCATATCATTCAACAACCATTGATCATTATTCTGTTTGAGGGTTTCTAAAAATATCACCCCTCCATCAACCATGGGACATATAATAGAACTTCTAATACCACCTTGTTTTGATACTACTGATTATTACATAACCATGTTACCTACTTTTAATCTTTATATTCATTTCATATACCCAAGTTTATTCATTTAACAAAACCATTTTTATTCTCAAAAATAGTATCCCAATAAAATTCCATAGAAACTAATTATCTAAAATATGAATCCAATTTAATATGTAAAACTATAATTTTATACAAAAAATAAAATTTTAACCAATTCCCATGATTTCCATAAAAACCCCAAATACTAGGTTTAAAAAATATAAAAATTCATAATTTTCATCAAATAAATTTCATAAAATTATTTGATAAAATAATTATTAATCATATAGATTAAAATAACATCAATAATTCAATAGTAATTCACAATATACTTATAAATTAACAAGCCCCACCAACCTTGGAATAAAAATTCCTAAAAAAACCTAGATCTAATGTAAATGATTATAGATTGATTTGTTAAGACCTAGAAGTAAGAACATGAGATAATGGTACTTCCATTTATGATTCAATATTAATAATTCAATTTATCTAGATCAAATCCACCATGATAGATCCATCTATAGAGATACCCAGAGAGATATATAGATATTAGAGGACCTACTATCTACATATATTACCTTCAATCCATAATCAATCGCTTGTGTTGTTAAATGGTGGATAAGATCTAAAATAACTCTCTAGAATCCTTAAGGTTATCCAAGTTTGTATTATTATGTTATGATAGACAAAGGAGGATAACCATGATTTAAAAATTAAAATCATATTACTCTATCCTGACTTCATGGTTAGCCCCCATAGTTCTTGGGACTATTTTCCTAAACATGTGAGCCCTATATTTAATTTACATAAATGGAAATTTGGGTTTCATTGTCTATTAGAATATACGCCTAACCATGAACTTGTACCTACCCATAGATATCAATCTCATGGTTGGCCCGCTTTGTCTGATAGACTATGTGACTATTTGCTAACTCATTATTTCTTACAAAATTGTAAAATTTCAGTCTAAAAGTCACAACAACATAAAGAGAATTTTCCAACGAGGTCCTAGTTGTTACATTATTCAAGTCTCATTTAGTATTATAATACTAATAATAATCATTATGAAAAATTAATATTTAGAAAAGATTTTTTTATAATTAATGGAAATAATATCATTATACAGATAAACAAGTAATCCATAATTTATGTGAAATTAATGACATTTAGGTATTGAAATATAGTACTGTCTAATGTTTTAATCTATTTTATAAGTATTTAATTAAATCTATCTTCATATGTTTCATAGCAAATTATATTTATAAAATTTTAATGTATGAGTATAAATTCCAGTAATAAATAATTTATTGTAGTAGTGTAAAATTTTTTATAGTCTAGTGGAAATCTAACATAATAATTAATCAACTAAATTTTTATGAAATTTCACCAATATAAAATGGATTATTTTTATTTACCTTTTCAAATTATATGGGATATAATTAATAATTTAATTAGTATATATCTTAATATCTACTAAAATTAGCTAGGAAAATATAGATATATGTTATTTTTAAGTACCATCTCATTGATTATAAGACATATTTATATTAATTTGAATATAATATATTTAAAATATATAATTCCTAGTTTAAATGTTGAATAACCTATAGAATTGTTGAAAGGTGTATTTTATTTGATTTCAAAATTATATAAAAATCATTGAGAAGCATTTTAATTTTATGAAAATATTTTTGAGTATTTTTTAAAAGTCTAGAGATGAGTTTTAGTAGTTTTTATTTTATTTTAATAAGTATAGAGTTTATACATAATATCAAATAAAATATAAAAGGCATGTGTAAGATCTCTTAGAGAAGAAGTTTAGATAAGTATTTGAGAATTTACACTGATATAATTTTTTTAGATATGTAATATCTTAAAGTAAGTATATAAGATTCACCTAATAATGAATAAGAGTAACTCTATGTTTCAAAAGGATAAGTAATATCTCAAAATTGATATGTAGAAGTAACTTAGTGCATATATAATAATAAGTTCATAATATATAAGATAATCTAAAAATTTCCGTTGTATATGTAAGTATAAGTAAAAAATTCCAAAGATTATATAATAAGTAATTTAACCCATGTAAGATTATATTTTAGGATATATAAGAGTAACATGTGGTTTTAGATGATACATAAGACGCTTTCTAAAGTCATATAATAGTAAACATGTTTTCTCAGGGAAAACATAATATCAAAAATGATGATATTACGCTATTCTTTAGTGAATAAATATCATGATTCTGAGTGATAATATGTGACTTAATCCAAATATTATTCTTTTGGTATTCAAATATGATTTATCCATGAGAATAAGTTTCACACCATAATTATATTACTATATGTGATCATACCGAGGTAGAATGAAGCTTCATTTTTTGTGGAAGTTTAAATGAAGGAAGAAGATGAGATATTAAAGAGAATTAAATGAAAATATCTTTTATATCATCATAATATTATTGATTTATATTTTAGGAGGTTTGAATAATATGCTTTTTTCCCTTACCCTAAGGATTAGAGCTATATGATATCTTGGAAGAATATTTGGCTAGTTTATATGAAGATAACAATGTTTTACTTTCCTTGAAGGTTTCCAATATTTGAATCTAGAAACTAAATCTGTATGATTAATCTTAGGATTTAAGAAATTAGAAAGTTTATTTTTAGAGTTAGATAGAGTGTAAGAAAATAAAAAAGAGAGAATAACAGAGTTGTGATGGGAAATGATGATTTTCTATTACTTCAGTTCATTTTGGTTATCAAAGTACTTAGAGAATAGGAATCCTGAATTCATACATAAATTCTAATGGATTGAGAAAATATTCTTTTTTTGGTTTTGAAGAATCCATAAGTTCTTTTGAATACCTTTTTTGTTCTAATTTTAACACCAATTGTAAATTGGTGAGATCTAGTATAAAAATAAAAATTGGGTGAATTTAATATTTGAAAAAACTTCTAGTGTTAAGGATGACACCTTCCATTATTTTAGTCACTTTATGATATTGGTGATACATATGTGTATTTTAATCAAACAAAACATAATAAGGATGTATTCACCCACACAATAGGATACCTTTGTAAAAATAATGAGTGATTTTATGTTCTTATTTATTTTTTTCCAAAATAAGTGAAGATGATATTTAATGATTGAGATGATTGCAACTCTAAGAAGTCGCAAATTTTAATTTAAAATGTAAATTAAAAAAAGGTAAGATTTATTTAAACCACCTTTTAAATGTTACACCATAAAATACCCAAGCACTTCAAGTGGTATTGTCGTAATTGAGGCTCCATCTAAGAGATCCTATATGGGTTGAAGAACTGATAATGAATATTAATTTGGTCAGTAGTAGAGACCTAAAAATTTTTGATGGATATAATTATCATAGATGGATGAATATTATGTTTCTCTATATTTTTGTACATACCCTAGAGGTTATTGATGCTACCAATATTGGTTTTACACCATTTTTGAAAGATACTCCCATGACACTCACTGATAAGATAAATATAGATATAAATTTTAAATTAGGGAATGAAATATTAATGTTACTTAAAAGTTTTATGATATGGTTATGGGGTACAAAATTTTCAATGAGATTTAGTAAAATATTGAAAATATTTTTAAAGGTAATTTTAAAGTGACTGAATCCAAGTTACAATTCTAAGAGTTTAATTTTAAGATATTATAATTGATGATGATGTGACTGTTGATGAATTTTTCATAAGAGAGAGTGATATTGTTAGAAATATATGGGGTTTTGGAGAGTCTTTGTATAATAATCTAGGTTTTTCATACCAAGATATTATATATTAATAGAATAATATTCATTTCATCTTACAAAAAATATTCATAGGGACCATAGAGGTTTAGTTTCTTTGGAAACTTGGATATATAAAAAACTAGTTCATAAGTGAACTAAATCATATCCCAATATGTTCATCATATCTAGAAAGCTTAATATAAATATCATACATAGTACCTTTCTTCATAACTTAGGGAAATTAAATATAATAAAGGGTGTGCTCAAATTCTCTGTAAGGGTAAACAATGGAGATATCAACATAACATGAGAATAAGGGTATGAGAATAAGAGAATAACATTTGAAAACCATACTATGCACATCACATATCCTAATCTTGAGATGTGGAATAAATTTTGTCAGTTCGTAAGACATTAATTTTAAAGGAATCAATGAACATGTGCCCTGGAACCATAACATTGACATAAGACATGTAGTTGTGGAATACACATAAGCATAGAAAAAATTTACTTAGTAGTCAGAGATTAGTTCCAAAACTATCATAGAGGAATGGGTTCACTCTCCAAACCATTTTAGTAGTCAATTTTCACTTCCAATACTATCATTTTAGACAGATCCTCTTAAAGAACTGGGTTCACTCCCCATTCTATTTCTATTTATCTCCTGAGATATCAATATTTACCTAATTAATTAGAGGGAGATATATGTCTCAACTATCACATAATTAAAATTATACATAATTTTTCCACATTATCATAAAATATTCATCATATGAGAACCCATTAAAATAAATGGGTTAGTAAACATTTCATCATAGAATCAACCATGTAAAATAAATTGGTTTCATGAATAATCGATCATTTTGTCATAGAATAACCCATGAAAAAAGAAAAGGTTTCATAAAAATATTTGAATCATAAACATAAACCTTGAAGATAAATAATAAGTATGATATCATTGAATCATATACCCAATAAATCTTAAGTAACATCAAAGGATGTCATCTTATATGGAAAATTATTTTGAAGGATCACTTGGAAAATTTCTGGTGGAAAATATCCTCTTCTCTTTTAAATGACTTATTTAAAATCTAAAAATTTACCAAATATTAACAAAAAAAATTTATCTTATAATAAACATTAAAACTTTTAAAGTAATATTTAAATCATTTATCAGTTATGATAGCAGGAATTACCTTTCATGCTGTACACATTAAAACAAACATTCCATTCACATTTTCTGTAAAAAGTCAAGAATACCTTGTTCGAAAAATGATTAGAAGATTTATTTTGAAAAATTTAATAAAAATTAAAATATGTGAAAAAATATCATTAAATTACCACAGGACAATATTAAAATACTTCTTTAATTATTTCTGAAAACATGTATATGGAAGAAAAAGGACTTTCAACCAAAGAGATAAATAAAGTTGGTTTTGCTTAAAAGTATTAATTTGAAATATTAAGTACATAAAGAGAGTAAAATGAAAGGTAAATTTTTATTTTAATGAAATAAATATATTATTATAAAATTCATTATATTATTGAGTGTTATATCACAATATTTTTTCAAGGGAAGAAAAATTATAAACAATCCCGATAAATAATGAGATTATAACATCAAACCTGACCACTTTGGTAACTTCTGAATCATAATACTCATGAATGAGATAATTTTAGATGGGTATATATATATATATATAACATAATATTAATTATAATAATCATAAAATATATTCATGGGTAGTATATACACCACAAAAAATAAACAAGTTGTGAATACGACATGTGTCCCACGAAAATAAAATTGCGACAAAAATCCCTTACCTTAAGTATTGACTTCTTTTTTACATGTTTGAAAATCATATATGATAAATAATGGTTTATTAAAAATATATTATTGAACCATAATTATATATATTATATAATATATTATTTAATTATGACCTTTAATTTCATGTTTATTGACTATTTCTTGTTAAAGTCACATTTCGGGTAATAATTACTTCGTTTTTTCATGTATGTTTTGGTTTTTTATTTTCAGTTATTTTAATTTAATCATGGTTAAATAATATCCATAATGTTTTAAATTATATAAATATAATATATATTAATTATATATGTGTTTATATTAATCCATAAAATTCATAGATAGAAAATGAATCACACTGTTCATAGATACGGTTGGCCATATGTATGGATGAACGTTGTTTCCATTTTCTTGAAGTATGGAATGAAAGAAAAGAAAATAATATATCAGAATTATATAATATTTTTTATTAATTTATACCATATATATTCATTAAATATATATTTATTACCTTCCATGTCAATATAAAATGAAAAATGTATCATATCGCTTCGTGAAGGCGGTAGTCCACACATATGCACGCGCGACATTATTGTTTTCAAAATAATTGGAAGGTAAGATGATAAATGTGATATTATAATAACAAAAGTATATTTATTTCATAAATATCATATATATATGTTAAATCCATCATTATATCCAGCCGTGAGAGGCGGGGATGGAAAACAAATTGCATCGGTTCACGAGGTGGTAGTCCTCCATACACACGATCAATGATTTTGTTTCCCATTTGATGGAAGAGGAGATATATGTAGTTTTTGAAAATAAAATAACAAAATATAAGTATATAGGAGATAATTATTTTATCATATTATAATGTCTGAATAATATTCGAAGTCTGTGGAAGAATAAATAAAATGATAACACATGGTTAGGAGCTATACCTCTTTTTCAGAGAGTTACTTTAAATTTATACCTAAAGCCTTATTAGGAGAGTTTCCTAATCATAATAAGGACTCTAGGATGTGATTAATTAATTAAGAAAATTATTTGGGTTGGTATTGGACAAAATAAATTGTTATTGTTAGTGTAAATTGTAGAGGATAGAGGATATCCTTTTATAAGTGGGGAAAGAAAGCCACTTGAAAACTACTAGGAAATTTCTCAAAAGAATCCAAAAATGATAGTCATTACCATGAAAAATGATTCCAGATGAAAATATATTAGAAATTGGGATAGTATAAGGTTTTAATATTTCCATAAAATATTATTTAGACAATTTTTATCGGAAACGTTACCTTTATATTTTCATTTAACCCCAAGTAAACTCATTTCAACCTTAACCATGATAATTAATTTTATTGTTTTTACTATTAGTTATAACAAAAAAATTTGTTTTAACTTATTATATAATATAATTTTTGATTATTAAAAATATGGTGTCCAATTTTTCAAATTCTATTAACAAAAGTGGAAGAATGTAACTTAAAATTAAACCCACAGACATAATGAAAAACAACATTCCAAAGAAAAAGTTTTCAAAAGTATTAAAAGTTTTTATACAAACATTTATTATGAAATTGGTTTCAATGACCTAAATTGGATTAATTTTAATATAATTTAACTAATTATACTTTTAAAAACATTTTATAATTTATTTTATCTTGTTAAATTCTATAAACAAAAAAGTATTTTTTCAACAAAAATTAGGATTTTCATTATTCATTGAAAATTTAATCATTTTAAAAAATTATCAAAAATTAAATACAAGATAATTTTGAAATGATGATTTCAAAAATTAATTTAGTTTTTTTAAATAAATTGTATAAAATTTTTATAAATTAATTATATTATTTTCTCAAAAAAACCATTAAAACCATTTTTGTGGAAAAATGGTGTTTTTGAACCGTATAAAGAATTTTATAGAAAATTTGTAAGATAACAAATTTTGAGGAAGTATATAGTTTTCTAAAATTTAGTCTAAATACCTTGTTTTGGTTAATAAAATTATTCCGGAGGATATGAGGTACTTTGGGGGTGTCCCTGGGGGTCGAGATGCGAAAGAGGGTGAAAAGTGGCCATCCATTGCTTACTGCATGATTGACGCATAGTTAGAGATAAACGCACACCATGGCCATGGAGACCATGCGACATGGACTCTTGGACATAGGTAGGTGCATGGATTCCACACGGTTTTCCAGATTGTGCTAGTGGTCCATCTTAGTCATGCTTCCTAACCCTCCTCCTATACCGAGGGTGACACACAGTTGGAATATGGTTTTCCCAACCATGCAACCAAACCATGCACCTCTTAAAAGAGGATGAAATTCCCATTTTACTTCTTTGGATTTAAGGTTTATAAAATATTTCCCCCCAAATTTCATTCTACAATAGCCAAGGTGATGAACCTTTCCCTCTAAATCTCTACAAGGAATAGTCTCCATCAATTCTTATTTATTTAGAGTGTCGTTAGGTGAAAATAATTGATCCAAGTGAGTCTAACACTCCTTTTTCCTCTATTTTTTCTGAAGAGGCCATGTATAATATTTATTCTCCTTATGAATCCTCTAAAACCTTGTTTTTTAGTAGGCCCTAGGTTTGGGCATTTAAGGTTATTTGAGTTCAAAGATAGGGCTAATGTTAAGAAAGAATTCATCTATGAACTTAGTGTTGGTGGTCTATAAGTTATATCCCATAGTATTGATGTTATTTATGTGTATTTGGTTGTGATTTTGGTGTCATTATGCTATTAACTTTATTTTCTTAATAGGAAATGATAAATTTTGTGTTTAAATGATGCGTTGGACCCCTCATGATACTCATTGGAATCTGATGAGGATGAGTATACTAGGCCTATGGACACCCATGGGGTGTACCACTCCCTTGAACATTGAAACTAGGATGTTGAATGATGAATTAGAGGATTTATGAGATTAAACCAATTGTAAATGTGAATAACATGTTAACATGAATTGATAGTGTAACATCCCAAGTAAGTAATGAATAATAGATATTTTTATCTATGTCTATTAATGATTAAGATAGTGTTTTAGAGGCTTAAAATGAAAAAATAAATCCAATCTTAAGCATGGAATACACTAATATTCTTAAAAGATTGTTTTACTGCCTTATGATGGAAAACCCTTTTTAAATCTATCTTTTGACAATTTTATAAACTATGTTTGTCAAAATAAACTTATTATTTATGATTGGGACATCAAAATTTACTTTGTGTGGATTTTTGGTATTTTTCTGACAATGTTCATTTTTTAATGAATAGTGAAAAATACTGCATTTTACATCAAAACTGCTTTTTAATGTAATTTATTTATATGATTAGATTATATTTTGAATTGGTATTAATGTGTAATATGAATATATTTTTACCATTTAATACAATGGTGGTCATTGGAATCAATTTCACTTTGAAATTGGACTTAAACTAGTGTCAATCTTTTGATACTTATTGTTTCATAAAAACACGCTATTTGCTCTCACAGCGGGAATTAATTACTAAATTAATTAATGTGACTTATATGTTTTGAATTTTGTAAAATATACTTCATTTTTTAATTCGGAATATCAAATATAGCTTAGGGTGAATTTTTGGTAATTTTCTGAAAAAATTCAATTTTTGATGAATAGTGAAACCACTAAGTGGTAATCAAGCAAACTGATTTTTCAGTTAAATGAAAGTTTACCACTAATGTGTATTGAATTTTGAAAATCCGACATACATGGTTTTCATTAAGAAGTAAAATGTGGTTCAATGAGATTAAAATAATTTTTTGGTGAATAGTAACTTATTAAGTTTTTAATCGCGATTAGTGGTAATTAGTGTAGTTTAAGGTATAAATAATGCTTTAATAATATAAAATGACCTAGAAACATGTCAAAACCTTATTGGTTGTGTCATGGACGACCAAGAAAAGCCATGGGTCAACTTGGGGACCCCATGGAGACATTTTGGTTGGGAAATGACATAAATAACTTTTTATTTAATGTAAAAGTAAAAATGACACAAACATAATATGTTTTACGAAAACAATTTTTACATGGGGTTATAAAGATCAGATATTTGATTATAAATAGTAATTGGAAAGCTAAAAATATTTCCTATATCATAGTATTTTTTTTATGATTTTTAGACATTAGATAAATTAAATTATTTATGACATAATAATGATGCAGCGATGACATCATTATTTGACGATTTAAATAAAATGGCAAGATAATGTAAAATCTATGAACTAAACATGGCCAAAACCAATTGGATGAGTTGATTTCGAATCCTTATCACCTTATCCACGAATTATATCAATGTGGGACCTTTTGAAACCGAAACACATTTTCAAATAAAGTAATATTTCTTTACTTTCCAAAAGTGCCCCTCCTCTCCTCTTATAAAAGGCCCCCAACTCTACATCATTTAACACACTCCTCAAGCATTTTGCTCGGCCAAACCCTGCCCATTTACTCTCTCAACATCCCTCTCCTCATCCTAGAGGATTCACTTTGGGCATAATCCTTTCAAAGGAAGCCTTTAGGCTCAAATCAAAAGGAGTTACACTTTTAAAGGTAATTCATTCTCTCATGTTCATTTGTTTTATTTTGCTTCTCCAACCCCCTAAACTCTTTTTATTTACTTATTTTGTAACAACACGAGTATCTTAAATATACAAGGATGTTGTTATAATATTTATTTGAGCTACACTCTCACACAACTACATCAAATGGTTAAAGAACATACGGTTTCCGTGGATGACGAAATTCTGACTCCCAAAACGATGATTGTTCAATACTCATTTAACACCTTCAAAGATGGCCATTATGATGTCACTATTTTTATATATGAGATATAATATGTTTATGGTTTCCTTAAGCTTCTGTTTTTTTAATTTTGGGCATACCTTTATGGTTTCCATTATGGGTAAACACGATATCTTCATTTTAGGAAGTGCGGACTACCGCCCCCTGAAAGTGATTTGATTCGTTAATACCATATGTGGGATGTGTAAAGGATAAAGTTAATGATATTATATATGTTATTATACTGGAATTATAATATACTCTTATATCATTATGATTCCATTCCAGAAAATATGAAATAGAAATGGAAGTAGCATTCATGCGTACGTACGGCTTACCGTCTCCATGAACGGTGCATTTCATTTCTTACCTCTAAATGTGATGTAATATTATAAATACATGTATATGATGAATATACATGATATATATGTTATCCAAATCATTAATATCATTCTGGATATAATGAACCTATGACCAAATTAACAATATGTAATTGTAAGAAGTCTATTTTTAACTTAAGAACCAAATACCGACAAAATGACCATTATTAACTTAACTGATTACATGATGTTCATAACATGGTATAAAAGAAATAATGAACTTGAAAAAGATTCATAAGCAAGTAGAGATTAACTCAAGTTTATTATTCAGGAGATTAAAGAACGGTCGGGTCAAGTCGGATACGAGGTATGGGACTTCGTCTCAATCTCCTTTCATTGAGGCATATTTTGTTTTATACACAACTTTCTTTTATACGGTGTATAAAGCCCTTTGAATTTTACATTTATTCCAAAGGAATATTTTTTATACGAAGCGTTTACTAAACGACAAAAGGGAAAGTTTTTGTCGTACGTATGCGGCGACAACGACTTCTCCGCCGTCGTGACCGTTATTTGAGTTTCGGCTTCCTCTACAAGCCATACCTTTTTTTAAAAAACGAAAAATAAATACCATGTTTTACTTTGGTATTGAAAATGGTTTTCATAATGGTTTTATTATATAAATGTGTTGTATTGATATCTCATGATTGAAATGTGGAAATGTTATGTTTCCTTTATGCATGTTTTATGTGATATGATTATGTTATGGTTCTTGGGCATTATTATGAAGACGGGTGGTTCCGTGATAAACTAAGGGCGGGTGAGCCCGTTATAGCTCTCCAATGCATTGGGTAACGCGAAGGATTGAAAAGTTAAGGTTTCTCCGAAGAGATTTTAGGGAATATACCGTGATGGGTATTCCAAACGTAACCAAGAGGGTTACTCCCTACGTAAGAATGTTATGAATTCCTCAAGTTACCTTTATGTCTTATGATTTCTATGATTTATTCATGATTTTATGAGGTATGTTAAAGTGCCTATGTTTTATGGGTAAAGTATGATTTCATTCTTATGTATATATGAACTCATGTTTCCTTTCCATGATTTTTTATAACCCATACTGAGTTTTTATGCTCATCCCAAGTTTTTGAAATGTTTTTCACAGGTCAAGGGAAAGGTACATGATAAGATGATAGAGTCAAGGATGTGTCAAGAAATAATCCATGTTTTATTTTAAATGTGTTTCCATTGATGGGAATGAAGAATACTATCTTTATGTAACCACTTTGTTTATATGTGGAATGTAATATGATCTAATTATCTAAAACTCTAAACCCGAAAAGATCCTCAATGTGTAATCTTGTAATAACTCAAGATTAAGTAAGGTTTAAGGCTGGGGCCTTATAGTTGGTATCAGAGGTCGGTTTAGATAACTTTAGGAGTTAGAATTCTATTAAATGATTATCCAAAAATATTTTTTTTTTCGAAATGATATAGCATTTAAAGATTACCATGTTGCTTCATCTAAGACATGTTTGTTCAGAATAGTTTTCCACAGAGGAAATAGGGAAGCAGTGCTAGGAAGGCATACAGAAGGAAATAACCTTCCGAATCAGCATCCTGAGATGGTCGGAATTGGAACTGAACAGTTTGTTGCAGTAATGGCGCAGTTGAATCAAGCGATAAATGGTGGTGGTATCTATGCACGAGATCATCCAGATCAACCGTAGAGGAACATGTCAGTGGTGGAACATTTCATGAGGCAACATCCACCATCATTCAGAGGATCATCTGACCATGTGCTAGCTGAAGGGTGGATTAAAGCACTGGAGAAGATTTTTGATGTCATGGGGTGTTCAGACAATCAAAAGGTTAGTCTTTCTATTTACCGTTTGGAGGGTGAAGCAGATCAGTGGTGGTCTATGGTTAAAAATATCAGGGACGCCGATGATATTGATGCTCTTGACTGGGATGAATTCAAAGGAATGTTTCTTGAGAAGTATTTTCCTAAGGCTGTTCGACTTAGGATGGAAAAGCAATTCTTGGAATTGAGGCAAGAGGAAGACTCAGTGGCTGCCTATGAAGAAAGGTTCACTCGATTGGCAAGGTATGCTCCAAATTTTATCCGGGGCCTTGATAGTAAAATCAATCGTTTTTACTCAGGATTAAAGCCAAAGTTTCGAAGGGCATTAGCTTCTCGTGAGTTTAAAATTTATGAAAAGCTTGTTCGATGTGCTGAGCAGGTGGAAATGGAGTTTGCCGATGACCAAGTTTTCTATAACAACCAGCAGAAGAAGAGACCGAGGTGGCAGGAGAAAGGTAAGAATTCTTCAAAAAGTCTGATGGTAAGAGAACTAAGTTTCCAGTTTGTGATAAATGTGGCAAAAGGCATGCTGGGGAATGTCTTCTGAATTCTGGGAAGTGCTACCGATGTGGTAAGATGGGACATAAGGCTCGTGATTGCACTGAAAAGGATCGAGGTGAAGGTAAGAACAAATTTGATTTACAGTTAGTGAAATGTTATAAGTGCAATGAGATGGGTCACTATGCAAACGAGTGTCCGACAAGGAGCTTGAGTGATGGGAAGCAGTTAGACTACAAGCAGAAAGGGGTGGTGAAATCCTTTGCAACTACTTCAGCAGATGTCGGGCCATCAAATGAAGTTGTATCAGGTACTTTGTTTGTTTTTTCAGATTATGCCAGTGTGTTGTTTGATTCGGGGTCTACACATTCTTTCATCTCTGAAACCTTTTCTAGTAAAATGGGAATACCATCTCAAGAAATGACTCCTGAACTTTTGGTTAAAACACCTGGGGGAAATGTCGAGGCAAAAAGAATTTATAAGAATCTTCCTATCCTTATCTGTGGAAAGAACCTACTTGCAATCCTTATTGTCCTACCTCTAGTAGAGTTTGATGTTATCCTGGGTATGGATTGGCTCTCTATTTACCATGCTAAGATTGACTGTAGAGCTAAAGAAGTTTCTTTTCAGAAAGACTTTCAGTTTGTTTACAAGAATGAACCCTTACTTTTGATAACATATCAAGAGGCCTAGAAACTTGTAAAAGATGGAAATGAATGTTACCTTGCACACATCGTTGAAAATAAAGGAACTGTTCAGATTAATGATGTGCCTGTGGTAAATGAGTATCCTGATGTTTTTCCTGATGATTTTCCTGGAATAATACCAGATCGGGAAGTTGAGTTTACTGTTGACTTAGTTCCTGATGCTAAGCCAATTTCAAAACCCCCTTATCGAATGGAACCAATTGAACTTTTAGAGTTGAAGGAGCAATTGCAAGATTTATTAGAGAAAGGTTTCATTAGACCTAGCACATCACCATGGGGTGCTCCTGTTTTGTTTGTTAAGAAAAAAGATGGTTCTATGAGACTTTGCATTGATTATAGAGCCTTGAATAATATCACTGTTAAGAAAAAATATCCTTTGCCTCATATCGATGATTTGTTTGATCAGCTCCAGGGAGCTCAGTTTTTTTTCAAAGATTGACTTGAGATCGGGGTACCATCAGCTGAAGGTAATGGAGGCAGATATTCCGAAGACCGCGTTCCGTACGAGATATGGCCATTATGAATTTGTAGTAATGCCTTTTGGGATAACCAATGCACCTTCTGTATTCATGGACTTAATGAATAGAATTTTCCATGAGTTCTTGGATAAGATTGTGGTGGTTTTCATTGATGATATTTTGGTGTTTTCTAAAAGTAAAGAGGAGCATGAAAAACATTTAAGGGTTATCTTGCAAACCTTAAAAGAAAAGAAACTGTATGAGAAATTCAGCAAGTGTGAGTTTTGGTTGCAACAAATTTCTTTCCTTGGCCACATTGTTTCTAAAGATGGAATAACTGTTGATCCTGCAAAAACAAAAGTTGTGGAAGAATGGCCAAGACCCACAAATGTAACCGATATTCGTAGCTTCCTTGGTTTGGCGGGATATTACCGAAGGTTTGTTAGAAATTTTTCACGGTTATCTAGTCCAATGACTAAGCTAACTCGGAAGGGTGTTAAGTTTATCTGGACAAAAGAATGTGATGATTGTTTTCAGGAATTGAAAAGAAGATTGGCGAATGCTCCAGTTTTGGCACTACCTTCCAGGAATGGTGAGTTTGTTTTATACAATGATGCTTCATTGAAAGGACTTGGTTGCGTCCTAATGCAGAATGATCAGGTAATTGCTTATGCTTCACGACAGTTGAAAAATCATGAGGTAAATTACCCTACACATGATTTGGAATTAGCTGCTGTTGTTTTTGATTTAAAAATTTGGAGGCATCATTTGTATGGAGTAAAGTGTGAAATATATACCGATCAAAAAAGTTTAAAGTATATATTCACTCAGAAAGAGTTAAACATGAGACAAAGGAGATGGCTGGAATTAATCAAGGATTATGATTGTACAATTCATTACCATCCGGGAAAAGCAAATAAAGTGGCTGATGCTTTGAGTCGAAAAAGTAATGCTTCATTAACAATGTTGCGTTTGGAACGTGATCCTTTGGTTAAGGATTTGATGAACTTTGGCATAGAAGTTGTTGGTGCAGGAAGTCCTTCTGTTTTGTTTCAGGTATCAGTGAGATCATCTCTATCAGATAGAATCAAGCAAGCACAGAAGCAAGATAGTGAGTTGCAAAAATGGGTAGAGCTGGTTCAGAAAGGTAAGTTGCCTGAATTCAACATTGATAATGATTGCATTTTGAGATTTGGGAAGAGATTGTGTGTGCCTTGTGATTCACTATTGAAGAGAGAGTTGTTATGTGAAGCTCATAGTTCTCCGTTTTCAGTTCATCCGGGCAGTACTAAGATGTATAGAGATCTGCGGGAGTATTACTGGTGGGATGGAATGAAAAGAGATATTGCTGATTTTACTGTGAAGTGTTTGACTTGTCAGCAGGTTAAGGCAGAGCGGCAGTTACCGAAAGGGATGCTTCAGCCTTTACCAGTGCCAGAGTGGAAATGGGAGAATATATCCATGGACTTTGTTGTTGGATTACCGAAGACATCTGGAGGTAATAATGCAATCTGGGTTATTGTTGATCGCTTGACCAAATCTGCTCATTTCCTTGCTATACGAGATACTTTCTCTCTTGATCAAATTTCCCGTTTGTATCTTAAAGAGATAGTCAGGTTACATGGAGTTTCTCTCTCCATTGTATCGGATCGTGATCCCAGGTTTACTTCTAACTTTTGGAAAGGCCTTCAGAATTCGTTGGGTACTGAATTAAATTTTAGTACAGCTTTTCATCCTCAATCAGATGGACAGTCAGAACGAACAATTCAGACATTGGAGGATATGCTACGAGCTTGTTCTATGGATTATCAGGGAAGTTGGTACCAACATCTTTCTTTGGTTGAGTTTTCATATAATAACAGTTTTCATTCCAGTATACAGATGGAACCATTTCAGGCATTATATGGGAAGCGGTGTCGAACTCCAGCTTTCTGGGATGAAGTGGGTGAAAGGAAGTTGATGGGACCAGAATTGGTAGAAGAGATGGCAGAAAAATTTCAGCTGATTTAGAAACACATGAGAACAGCTCAGAGCAGGCAGAAGAGTTATGCGGATAATCGGAGGAAGGATCTATCTTTCGAGGTAGGTGATCATGTTTTTCTCAAGGTTTCTCCTTGGAAAAGTGTGATGAGATTTGTTAAGAAAGGAAAGTTGAGTCCAAGGTTCATTGGACCATACGAAATTCTCGAGAGAGTTGGATCAGTTGCATACCGAGTGGCTTTACCTCCGAGTTTATCTCAGGTACACAATGTTTTTCACATTTCGATGTTGAGAAAGTATATGCCAGATCCATCTCATGTTTTGAGTCCAGAGGTAGTTCAGCTAGAAGAGAACCTATCTTATGAGGACAACCGGTCCAGATTCTTGACCACAGGGAGCAAGTGTTACGGAATAAGGTGATTCACCAGGTAAAGGTTTTGTGGAAAAACCACATGATTGAAGAGGCAACATGGGAATCTGAAAATGCAATGAGGGATAAGTACCCCCATTTATTCGATAAGTAAATAAATTGCGGGGACGCAATTTTCTAAAGGGGGGAAGGATATAACATCCCAAGTAAGTAATGAATAATAGATATTTTTATCTATGTCTATTAATGATTAAGATAGTGTTTTAGAGGCTTAAAATGAAAAAATAAATCCAATCTTAAGCATGAAATACACTAATATTCTTAAAAGATTTTTTTACTGCCTTATGATGGAAACCCATTTTTAAATCTATCTTTTGACAATTTTATAAACTATGTTTGTCAAAATAAACTTATTCTTTATGATTGGGACATCAAAATTTACTTTGTGTGGATTTTTGGTATTTTTCTGACAATGTTCATTTTTTAATGAATAGTGAAAAATACTGCATTTTACATCAAAAATGCTTTTTAATGTAATTTATTTATATGATTAGATTATCTTTTGAATTGGTATTAATGTTTAATATGAATATATTTTTACCATTTAATCCAATGGTGGTCATTGGAATCAATTTCACTTTGAAATTGGACTTAAACTAGTGTCAATCTTTTGATACTTATTGTTTCATAAAAACATGCTATTTGCTCTGACAGCGGGAATTAATTGTTAAATTAATTAATGTAACTTATATGTTTTGAATTTTGTAAAATAGACTTCATTTTTGAATTCGGAATATCAAATATAGCTTAGGGTGAATTTTTGGTAATTTTCTGAAAAACTTCAATTTTTGATGAATAGTGAAACCACAAAGTGGTAATCAAGCAAACTGATTTTTCAGTTAAATGAAATTTTACCACTAATGTGTATTGAATTTTGAAAATCCGACATACATGGTTGTCATTAAGAAGTAAAATGTGGTTCAATGAGATTAAAATAATTTTTTGGTGAATAGTAACTTATTAAGTTTTTAATCGCGATTAGTGGTAATTAGTGTAGTTTAAGGTATAAATAATGCTTTAATAATATGAAATGACCTATACACATGTCCCAACCTTATTGGTTGTGTCATGGCCGACCAATACAAGCCATGGGTCAACTTGGGGACCCCATGGAGACATTTTGGTTGGGAAATGACATAAATAACTTTTTATTTAATGTAAAAGTAAAAATGACACAAACATAATATGTTTTACGAAAACAATTTTTACATGGGGTTATAAAGATCAGATATTTGATTATAAATAGTCATTGGACAGATAAAAATATTTCCTACATCATAGTATTTTTTTTATGATTTTTAGACATTAAAAAAAGTAAATTATTTATGACATAATAATGATGCAGCGATGACATCATTATTTGACGATTTAAATAAAATGGCAAGATAATGTAAAATCTATGAACTACACATGGCCAAAACCAATTGGATGAGTGGATTTAGAATCCTTATCACCTTATCCACGAATTATATCAATGTGGGACCTTTTGAAACCGAAACACATTTTAAAATAAAGTAATATTTCTTTACTTTCCAAAAGTACCCCTCCTCTCCTCTTATAAAAGGCCCCCACCTCTACCTCATTTCACACACTCCTCAAGCCTTTGGCTCGGACAACCCCTGCCCATTTACTCTCTCAACATCCCTCTCCTCATCCTAGAGGATTCCCTTTGGGCACAATCCTTTCAAAGGAAGCCTTTAGGCTCAAATCAAAAGGAGTTACACTTTTAAAGGTAATTCATTCTCTCATGTTCATTTGTTTTATTTTGCTTCTCCAACCCCCTAAACTCTTTTTATTTACTTATTTTGTAACCACACCAGTATCTTCAATATAAAAGGATGTTGTTATAATATTTATTTGAGCTACACTCTCACACAAATACATCAAATGGTTAAAGAACATACGGTTTCCGTGGATAGCGAAATTATGCCTCCCAAAACGATGATTGTTCAATACTCATTTAACACCTTCAAAGGTGGCCATTATGATGTCAATATTTTTATATATGAGATATAATATGTTTATGTTTTCCTTAAGCTTCTGTTTTTTTCATTTTGGGCATACCTTTATGGTTTCCATTATGGGTAAACACGATATCTTCATTTTAGGAAGTGCGGACTACCGCCCCCTGAAAGTGATTTGATTCGTTAATACCATATGTGGGATGTGTAAAGGATAAAGTTAATGATATTATATATGTTATTATACTGGAATTATAATATACTCTTATATCATTATGATTCCATTCCAGAAAATATGAAATAGAAATGGAAGTAGCGTTCATGCGTACGTACGACTTTCCGTCTCCATGAACGGTGCATTTCATTTCTTACCTCTAAATGTGATGTAATATTATAAATACATGTATATGATGAATATATATGATATATATGTTATCCAAATCATTAATATCATTCTGGATATAACTAACCTATGACCAAATTAACAACATGTAAGTGTAAGAAGTCTATTTTTGACTTAAGAACCAAATACCGACAAAATGAACATTATTAACTTAACTGATTACATGATGTTCATAACATGGTATAAAAGGAATAATGAACTTGAAAAAGATTCATAAGCAAGTATAGATTAACTCAAGTTTATTATTCAGGATATTAAAGAACGGTCGGGTCAAGTCGGATACGAGGTATGGGACTTCGTCTCAA
The DNA here is from genome assembly GCA_963277665.1 of Viscum album. NCBI lineage: Eukaryota > Viridiplantae > Streptophyta > Magnoliopsida > Santalales > Viscaceae > Viscum > Viscum album. The sequence continues at coordinate 106,754 of CAUJRU010000301.1, read as the reverse complement.
TCTCCTTTCATTGAGGCATATTTTGTTTTATACACAACTTTCTTTTATACGGTGTATAAACCCCTTTGACTTTTACATTTATTCAAAAGGAATCTTTTTTATATGAAGCTTTTACTAAATGACAAAAGGGAAAGTTTTTGTCATACGTATGCGGAGACAACGACTTCTCCGCCGTCGTGACCGTTATTTGAGTTTCAGCTTCCTCTACAAGCGATACCTTTTTTTTAAAAACGAAAAATAAATACCATGTTTTAATTTGGTATTGAAAATGGTTTTCATAATGTTTTTATTATATCAATGTGTTGTATTGATATCTCGTGATTGAAATGTGGAAATGTTATGTTTCCTTTATGCATGTTTTATGTGATATGATTATGTTATGGTTCTTGGGCATTATTATGAAGATGGGTGGTTCCGTGATAAACTAAGGGCGGGTGAGCCCGTTATAGCTCTCCAATGAATTGGGTAACGCGAAGGAGTGAAACGTTAAGGTTTCTCCGAAGATATTTTAGGGAATATTCCGCGATGGGTATTCCAAACGTAACCAAGAGGGTTACTCTCTACGTAAGAATGTTATGAATGCCTCAAGTTACCTTTATGTCTTATGATTTCTATGATTTATTCATGATTTTATGAGGTATGTTAAAGTGCCTATGTTTTATGGGTAAATTATGATTTCATTCTTATGTATATATGAACTCATGTTTCCTTTCCATGTTTTTTTATAACCCATACTGAGTTTTTATGCTCATCCCAAGTTTTTGAAATGTTTTTCACAGGTCAAGGGAAAGGTACATGATAAGATGATAGAGTCAAGGATGTGTCAAGAAATAATCCATGTTTTATTTTAAATGTGTTTCCATTGATGGGAATGAAGAATACTATCTTTATGTAACCACTTTGTTTATATGTGGAATGTAATATGATCTAATTTTCTAAAACTCTAAACCCGAAAAGATCCTCAATGTGTAATCTTGTAATAACTCAAGATTAAGTAAGGTTTAAGGATGGGGCCTTATAGATAGGGTGTTTTACTTAAATTGAAAGAGTTCAATGAGTCATGGAATTTAAAAGGATAAATTTAATAAATGGTTAATGAGTCTTGGACTCATGGTAAAATGGATTGGAACGGGTGATGAATGGTTGTAATATATTGAAATGGTAAAGTGGGATTATTATTGGAATTGGGAACATGATGAATGTAACGAGTCATGGAATTTTGATAATATGAAAATGGTGGACCCATGTTATTGTTATATGATAAAATGGTTAATTATTAAGAGCCTTTGAAAATGTGAACTAATGGTTGGTGGATGTAATGATGTGCTACTCCAATGGGTGGGACATACTCACACTCTATGTGCTCCTATGGATAGAATTTTTCAGGGAGAGTAATGATTCTCTTAACCCCAATGGTATAGACACAATGTTCCATATCATGATTGGGATGGTGATACATGGAATTCTGATTCCTGACTGGATGCAGGGACTGAGGCTCCTTGTTTTCTAACCTATGACCCTTTGACATATGCTTTAGATTACTGGCATGGGAAAAATAAATTTAATGAATATAGGTAAAACTTGTAACTAAGAGTAAAAGTGTTTGATTTAAATAATGTTAAATGGTGGAACCTAATTTATACTTCTATTTTCATTATTATCTGTACTTCTTCATATACTGTATTAGAGTGAATATTTTTTATACACTATTGGTGGTGGAATATTGAGTTGTAATCACACCCTTCTTGGGCTGCAATTGGGTGCCCAAGAATACTTCGTGGTTGCATGTTAGGACAATAGAAAAATCCCCATGAAAGTGGGTTGATTTACAGCTTAGGGATGTGCATGGATGGGGGAAACAAACTTAGAGTCATGAAACATTTTGGGGATTCTTCAATGTGTCCTTATTTTGGTGTTTTCCTTTACATTTGGAACTGTGTGACATAACAATGAATATTTACTATTTTTTTGTGGACATGTACCCAGTTTTGGGGTGTTGTTTTGAGTTTCTTGATTATTATTTATATCATTTACATTATTTCTTATTTTATATGTTATGTATTTCTCCAATAAAGTGGGTATAGTCTCCCCATGTGTTTCATTAGACCCTTACTGTTAGTTAGTAGCCTCTGGCATATAGGGAGGTGCGCCTGTGGTCATGTCGTGAACCAACTCAGGGAACCAGATTAATAGAACCAAATTCGAATGTTAAAAAATATATTTTCTTTCACTAAATCCATTATACTTATTTTTAAAATGTGGCAATTTATATTAATACCTCTAAATTTAACAGCTAGTTTATAATGGTTCTGATTAAAAAATAACATTTTTAGTATGTTGCGATTCATTAAAACTAAGTGTTGTGTGTAACTCAAGCTATCAAAGAATGAAAATTTGTTTGAAAAAAATATTCCATATAATCCCAGGGAGTTACACTTTGTAATATCCTACTATTTTAAATAAATTTATGGGAAACATCCTTCATAGATTTTCTATTTTTTTATTTTAAAGATATATATTAATTGTTTTTTGATGAGTTTCACAATATTATTATTGCTTATAAAAATGAGAAAAAATCCCATATTCTTAAGAATAAGATCAAGGAGGAGAAGAATATGGAATTCAAAGATATGAAAATTCTTAAAATTAAGGAATATAAATAATATTACTCAAATAAACCAGTAGATAATATATAAAGGGATGGAGAACATGATAGAATAATGTTTCTTATTTAAAATAATTATAAAAATAGAAAATGTATGTAGAAAGGTAATCTCCCACTAAAATGTTTCAATTGTAATGGAATTTAGAACTTTTTAATTGATTATACAAAGAATAAAGGTGGTGAGTATGATGATGATGTGTAAGAAGAATTTTTTTAGAAAAGGAAATGGAGTAAAATCTAAAGAGAATTCAAAAATCTTATTGGGAGTAAGAAAAGACTCATAAGAAGCGAAAGAAAATTCATACTGAGAAAAGAAGAGGAAAAATTCCCTAATTAAGGTAGTTAGTTGTAATAATATTGTTTTAGGAATTTTAAGTCTCATATTGAAAACATAGAGACACATTAAGCAATAATGGATAAGCTGAAGAGACCTACACTAAGAAAATATAGAAATATGATCTTGAATATGATATTAAGAAAAACAAAAACTTAATAAATTGATCCGGAATTATATTGAGGCTGATGAGAATACAAAGTATTGTGAGGATTGGTTACTCAAAAGGGTATCTTATTTATTTTATGAAATCATGTTTCTCAAAGTGAGAGATATAGTATAACACAAGATGTTAAAATATTTTAAATAGAAATCTAGTGCTAAATAATTAGAGCTAAAAAAAACACAATAAATGTGTCATAAAACTAAAAATACACTAAATAAGTTATGTTAATATTACAAAAAAACAATAATAGAGATATTTGTACCATCTTAAGATAATTAGAATCATATCTGAAAAATGCAAGTAAAATATCCACATGTAAATCCTAAAAATGTTAAATCTATTTTTACTTAAGTTGTATGTTCTAAATAAAAATATGGTAATGTTTGGGTTAATAAAAATCATTATAAATCTAATACTATACTAAATAGAGTTGATAATTAAGTGATAAGGCATAAAAACTTAAGTAAAAGGGAAAAAATAAGCTTAAAGCACACCTAAATCATAATTATATCTTCATAGATAGAATACATACTGTCATTAATGACCAAGATTTAAAATATTTGTTGGTAATGTGAAGTTTATGGGAATAAAGCCTATATTTAGTGGTATATATTTATTTTATATAGAGTAAATGACAACATGAGTTTATGGGGATAAATTTTGAGAAGTTGATTTTTTTTTGTAAAAGGTAAGCTGTGAGAAGTGATCCACCAAATCTTTACACATAAAAAATATTTTATTGTTTAGTATAAATTTGTGTAAGATGATAATAATATTGTTATTACAATAAAGACTATAAGACTTAAAGGTTTTTGTAAATAATAGAAGTGGTCTGTCCCATGCCCAACAATGGGATTTTTCAACATCTTCATATTAAACCTCAGAAGTAGATGAAAGAGACCTTGTAATAATCAAAGATAAGATCATTTGTATATAATTTAAAATTAATTTATATATATAAAGATTTATATTTTCTTGAAATTAATTTTTTTTTATTGATTTCAGTTTAACACTCTTATTGTACCATTGTTGTAATGAAAAGTCCAATGATATAATCCATCCTATAGTGATTGATATGTGTTCCACGGACAATAGAACATTGCTATAGAAATATTTGGGTGCTAGGGTGGATGTTTCTAACACTTGTATCTTTTGATTTTGACTAAAAAAAGAAATATTAAAATAGAATAATTTTATCTCTTAATCTCTCAATCCTTGAGTTGTAGGAGGAGTATCGTTAATCTCAGTTCTTGTGAGCATTCTTGCAAATCTATCTCTAAGGTAGAGATAATACTCTAGAGAGAATTTTGTTCAAAACAATTATAAAATGCTATAAATTATATATTTGAGTTTAAATACCTAGGTTAGAGAATTGGACATTACACATAAGAGCTTATCCATTATCTTAATCCTTACTTTACCCACATATAATAATAATAATAATAATAATAATAATAATTTTATTATAATTTCCTTGACATACACAATACTCATGGATAAATAAATATAATTCATAGAAGAACATTAACTTGGTCCATCTTTCCTCCTCAACATTTATCAAACTTGGAATAATGACTATATATTTAAATAAATTAATATCACCGCATTATTCATTCAAAAAATAAATAAATATTTTATTCACTAACTAGAGAATAAATTTTTATTTAATATTCACATTACCATATACATGATTACTTATTACCTTGTGAATAAACAAGAGATAAAAAAGTATTATATATATATTCTTATAATTATTTTTTACCTTTATATTAAATATTTATTTAATATTAAACTCATAGATATGTTATCTTAAACAAATGGTTATTGAATTTTTGTGACCAACTATATTTTCATAACTATTAAATCACATAAGAGAATAATATTTATTCAAGACATTAAATTAAAATATAATTTAATTAGAGTTATGGATACATTTATTTTGTGACCCTTTAGGTTCATTTTAATAGTTTCATTAGGATGAACTTATCTAAAGTCTAAGATTCACATCTAGTAACATGTCAAGGTACCCATATAGAAAAAAGTAAATGTTGCAAGGAAAAAAATACTCCTAAAGATGGTCATTGTGTAATATCATCCCTTTATCTTGATATGTCCTCAAATAAGTTTCATATTTAATTCCATTGACCTATATGCCTAATTTATTTTTCTTTGAATTTATTGAAATGAACACGATGATATCACACTATGGCCATAGATTTATCAGATAGTTCCATTTCAATTAAATGATCAGAGAAATATACTTCTAATAAAATAGAAAGGAAAAATCATTTGTTAACTTATCTATTAATTCCATATCTCTCGTGACACATTCAATGTACCATACCTCTCTACAATCATATGTTTCCATCATTTTTTTCAATACATCAAAGTGTGAAAATCATGGTATTCATTAATAATAATATCAAGCCTAAGGACCTATATACACATATACATATAGGAATATCCAATGACACAATAGGCATATTTAATTCCTAGTGTTGGTTGTTTTCTTATAAAATCCTCTTTTGGATATTATCAATGGTAAACTTCATGAGAATAAGTCTCAATTTATTATTATCCTAATACCTATGATAGACTATATCACCTATGTGTAGTCAGATGACATCATATAACCATAACTTTTTTTAAAATATCATCATTTCATTTCAAATTTCTCATCATAGATAGGAACTTCTATAAAATTTAAATGATATAGATACATTAAGAACATTATTATATTGATTTCACACAGAAGAAAAATCACCATGTGATGAGATATTAATTAATATTCAAGGATCATAATATATTAGTAATCAAAAGTAGTTGGTCCAAAGAAACCAACACTAAAAGTATACCACTAGAACTTAAGAAAAATAATAATTAACTTACTAATTATCCTCATATAATAAACATTATCATGCTGAGTTATAGAATTAACTACTAATCCCACCACATTTCCGTGGTTGTTCAACTTACTACATCCTTATCTCTCTTAGAAAACCCCTCACGAAATGATAACACCAAGTATAAATATTTTTTACCCTTTTATCATTTAAATATTGTATAATACCATTTTATAAAGTTTTTCATAATAATATTATACCTTATTGTCTTAGTAAAGATCCATATTATAGAAAAAATAAATACTAAACACTCTTCTTAAGTAACATCAGAAGCCAAAGCATACTCAATTAATATAGATATGGAAACCACAGATATAATATTTCCCCCCTTGAACATTACCTTATCTTTAACTACAATACTATATTACAGTGATCTAAAAGAAGGCTAGTTTTCATATCCACAAATAACAATTATTCTCATTTCTCCTATTAATAGGAAATCATCTAGTTTTACTTTATAAAGTACCATGGGATTGTTTTGACTTCCACCTTTGAAATTATCCGTTTTGTTTTTGATATTCACTCTATATACCTTATTCATAATTAATATAAAACCTAAATACACATCATGGGATTTGATATAGATTTTAAAAGTAATATTTGGAATATTTAGTCTATTCATCACAATAATACCATGTGAAACTGCAAAAAATTTGTGTGAATTGTTTTATCTATTATTTTATTTAATACCATGTAAATCTATTTGAAATGACTTTGAATAAGTATTCTGTTTGATTAGTAGATCATAATTTCTAGAACTTGGGTTGATACTTATAACATAGTTTTGGAAATTATTTTCTTTATTCTTAAATAACTATAAGAATAATAATTTTTTCCACATATTTTAAAACATATCTATCTTGGAAAACAATAACACTCCTATTAACTTGATGTAGGAATCAAAGCATATATCTATTTCAAATGAATATTCAATGATCATTATGATTGTTTGGATCCAAAAATGGATCCTTGAAACTTTTATTTACTTATTGGACTTATTTTATGTCACCTAACATTTATGCTTGTGTCATATAGACATCTTCCACAGGGATTCATCCATGGGTGGTGTCCCTGAAATCCAATTCCCAATATAATGATCATGTAATGTTTCTATCATAAGAATAATTAAAAGTGATTTTAGTATGACAGATGATATAAGGTTTTTCCCTGGAATATATCTATATATAATTAAAAATTTCAATAATTATTTGATATTTATTGGTATCAACTTATACCACCCATGTTTAGTTTCTCTATAATAACCACCAAATAATTTTCATCATCTAGAGAAACTACCAAAATAAAAACTATATTTTGGTACAAGGAATCCATCCTTTGAATTCATATGAACTTTTCAATCATAACATATTTACACTTATTACTCCCTATAGGGTTTATTATTTATAATAACAATATATATCACCCACCACAGTGAAATAAAAAACCACTTCTTTAGTTTTAACTTTCCTACACGGTATGTTTTATGAAAAAATTATTCTCACTAATATTTATTGAGTTTAGTGTTCCCTGGCCAACCAATGTGGATCTAGATCCTATACATCACTAAGTACATGTTTACCCCCAATATATAAAAAAATAAATGTTCTTTATTCATAGTAATATATTTGTAATGATTAATACCTTTATATGTTGGAGTTATTAATATCCCGAGTGGGTATAGGATAATCAATTGAGATAAAATTTGTTTTACCATGGTTTTTGTTTTTAGATTAAACCAACTTTAAAAAAATAGTTCCCATCGAACACATGAGGTTGTAACATAATATAATATAATTATATCAAATCTTATATGATATCAATATGTTAATCAATTATGTATATGGAGATATGTAACGCAGTTATTTGAATTTTTTTATAAAGGAATCCCAGAAGACTATAAGTATATATAATAATCTTCATTGATCTACCTTATACTATTATCATTTCTATGATGTGAATATAGTAATGTGAGTTTTGAAAAACATTCACTCAACATTTAAATGATCTATGAATTCTTAGTTAAGATATACTCTGACAAACCTAATCATAGGATCCTATATCTTTTACCAAGATCATTAATTACTTTCATTTAGCATTCTTAAAATATATTAAATGAATATAATATTGTATATAAATATACTTATAGATTCTACTTGGAGTAATTCATGCTACCAAGCTGAACTAACTCTGGAAGTATTATGGATTACCTTTATTTATTAAGGTTTATTTTTCTAAATCTCAATAAGTGTGCTGATAATACCTAAGAGTTTTATTTAAAAAGAGTCTAAACACCCTTTTAGGTATATACTTTATAAGTAATTAACAAATAATTGCCTTTCCATAATTGGGTATGTGCCTTATATATTTTATTAATCATATATTTTTGATAATTTATATCTATGATTCAAGTATTAATAAACTATTAATTAATTTTGGAATACCATAACATTATTCAATTAAAATGAAAAAATTTATAGTTGTGTTGAATAGAACATTGAGATAAATATTTTAGTAATAATAAATACAAATAATAGTTCAAATATAATTAATCCAATGGGAAATATGAAGTCATGTGTTTCTAATTAATGACATAGGAATCACCCTTTCTCAACAAATGAGATAACACATAATATATTTTATAATTTCCCTTTATTTTGGAATTAGAATACAAATATGAAACCTTAAATTTTATGATGAATATAACTAAACTAGATGAAACTATTTTATTATTCATTAATTCATAAAAGTTCCACTTTTAAATGAACTTTATGGTCATACGAGAAGCAAACAGTCTTCTATTATCTACACCACATCTGAATATTTTGTCTCTTTAATTGACTTTGTAAAGGCACCATTGTATTCGAACTAGTTATGAGATTTTAAACTTGGCATTTTATTTTTGTTAACCAAAAGTATGAGGAACCTAGTTACATATAAACACATATCTTTATGGTGAAGTATAGAGAAAATATTCCTGAGCAGTCCATCCACATTATTCAACCTATAAATATTAAGGAATATCGAGAACCCAAAAGAAAAAGAATAATATAATAACCCAATTTCTCTATGAGGTAAAAATACTTTATTTTTTGTTCTAATTATTCTATTTAGATTTACTATGAATTTATAAAGAGGTCATAGAAGATTCAGGGGTGTCTGAGGCTTGTCTGAAGCTCAGAACCCAGTCCAATGGAAGAAACCACTGGGCCTCACGATTAGTAGAAACCATGCATCCCAACCCACATAGTTTATCATAATCGTAAAGTGTGTTTCAGAGGGAAAACTAAGGTATACAACTTTACCTAACCATGCGCCAAGGGACACACATCCTTGTAGGGGATTTCTACTTTTTAGAAGATCCAAATGCTTTGGTTGGTGCATGATTTCATGAACCATGTGGCCAAAACATGTTGGGTTCCTTTTTAGGAAGTGATATTCACATGGTTGGCACACGGCTTGGTCAATCATGTGGCCAACCAGTGCGACCCTATAATTTTTGGGTAAAATTACCAAAATTATTGTAAATTATTTAAAACTCAACCCCTATGTTATTTTTATTCTACAGAAGACAGGAGGCCTCACTTCTATCTTATTGAAGCTCTAACTGCTCTCTTAATCTAGGTTCATTGATTGATTCATTTTCCAAACATATAATCAAAAGTCAATCATCTCATTTGATTCCTCTCAGAAAGTTATTTTTTTCATAGGCTCCTTTCATCATTCTTATTTTTCTTGATGAATCTATCTTGATACAAGATAATATTCTCTATTTTTATTGTGTTTGTCCATTATTACATTTTATTCTTATACAGTCCAAAATAAGGGTCAATACTAGATGAGGAGAGTGCTACATGAATACAGTAGGTTCTCTATGAGTTTTCCCAAAAAGCCTCATCATTTATAAATGTTCATCATCGTGCGCACAACAGTTTCACTGAGCATTGGTTATTAAATTCATATTATATGCTTATAATTATTAAACTCATATTATAGATCCCGATAAATATGTGTTATTCATTTAGTTGGAGGTTATAACCTTAACGCCATCCACCCTAAGTTGGGTGTGACCTCTTTTATGCCTTTGTAACCCATGTTGGGTTTACCTATGCCACCGTTTGGGTGAGCTAGACTTTGTATTAATAAAGGAAACTGTATTAATTAAATAAATGAATCTTTAATTGTTAAATGGAAAGTATATCTATAAATATCATATGACCTAGTTAAATTGTAAAATTAAAATGAAATGGTTGCATTCCCTGTATTGCCTTGTCACTTTGGATGAAATGCAATAGATGAAGCTAATGAATTATTAATTAGAAAGTATACATTTATTGATGTAACCTTTCCCTTGATTATATAATAAAAATGTCATTGGTTTCATTTCATTGAACCCCCTTCTCTTGCTTAATGAAATGTATAGAATGAACCTATTAAATGATTGAAAATTGAATTGGGAATTGGTTTCATGTTCAATTTAGAATTTTCACCTTATATGAAATGCAAAGGAATAAACATACTAAATCATTAAATGGAATGATTATTGCTTGGAATAAATTAATTAACTAATTATGTATAAGGTTAATATTATATATGGACCATTTTTTCTTTATAGTAATGGCCACACTTGATCCAGCCTCGGATTCCCAAGGGAATGCCTTGATCACTCAGAGGATGCCATTCCGATTCAAGGTGATTGTTTAAAAGAGAGATAATGACCTTGTAACAAGGTCATTATCTTTTGGTGGACGTCCTACATGACAATATAGGACCCTATCACTATCTTTTAGATTTTAGGATGCCTTAGATACACTCCATGGATCCAGTTTAATGTCTTCGGACATGTGGCTCCATGGATCCTTCCCATTGGGCCCAATCATGATCAGTATTAGATTATAATGGATGAGCTCCATGGACTTAGTTGGACTCTTTTGTAGTGTAATTACTTGGGAAAGAACCTTCAATTATAGTCTGACCCTTTATTTCTAGGCTACATGAGTTGTTACTATTAGTTGGCTTACCCCTTGGGTCAAGGATTCCTTGGATACACCTTGTATCCTTTTAAATCATTACTATGATCTCTTTCAGTGATGTCAACACTTTTGGATGATTTATCTTTATAAATAGTACTTAAATTAATTAATCAAGTGATTTAATAATTAGAGACATTACTAGATGAGGCCAAAGTAGGTATCAATTATCATTCTAGCATCACTTTACATTTATATATATACCTTCACACTAACAGTTTATATTAACAGAATGGATTGTATAGACACCATTGGTGGTGGCTTAATGATATTATCTCACACCATATCCTAGATACCATTGGTACTTAGGAAGGTTAATTATGTGAAGATATTTATAAGGTAAATAATTCCACTTCGGATACTTGACTTGCTTATTTTCTTTGGATGGAGCTTAATAGTAGAGGACAGAGCCAACACTCGAGATGCTGGATGGTTTTTGGATTATTTTTGATTCTCTTGTATAACATGTATTTATTGCTTCTATGTATACCTATTTTATAATTTTTTATATACATGAAATGAAATTATAATTTTTTATATGATTCAATTTCTAACTTTTGAGTATTATTATTTGTTTTTTGGTTTTTTATGTATTCTTCCACTAAGTTATTCATCATTATACTACTTCTTATAATTATTAATATATTATATATATATTATGATTCACTCTAATTTGAGGTAATAGTCTCCCCATTAATACATCCTAGGCCCTCCCTTCTTTTCGGAAGCCTCTGGCATACGATTAGGCAGACTTGAGGCTATGTGACCAACTAGGTACAGGGAACCTTTGAGTGACACCTAGGTTAGGATGTCAAAAAGTGGTTTTAGAGTAGTTTTTATTTTATTTTGTGTTATTTTTTGAGAATATATAAATGATACTAGGAACATGGTTAGAACTTAGTCACCATCCCTATTTAGGTGTATCAAATTAATGTTTGAGGTAAATATTAAGTCTCATGGGAATGGGAAAATGTTGTTCTATATTTTGCTGATTACAGTTGATATACTTTCACCATTGGGTGATGAACATGAGTTGTGATATTTTATTTACTTTATGGATATTTTCCTCAGCCTGGTATGATAAGGGTAATTGTTACATGCATCATTATAGGCACTTATAATTGAAATGCTAAGAATATTCAATGGATATTGGTGATTTTTTATGCTCACATTTATTTTGTTTCCTATGATTGTTGAGTGATCCATGGTTTTTATAAATGTATGTGCTGTTAAAATATTATACAGGGTAAGGGAATTGGTTATTTAAAGTTTCAACATCAATCTAAATAGTGTTTTCTTATATAGGTTGATGGTGGAATATTAAATGGCTTGATTCTACCCACATCTTCTGTGTACCCTTGTTTACATGAGTTGGGCATTATATGTGCTTTAGTGACTATGAATTCCGATTTATGAGGTGTATGGGACCTCATGAATTGGAAGGGGTATTTTTTTGAGTCGAGCCATCGTATTTTACCCTTTAAATCATGAGACCGAATGCAAGGATGGTTGATTGTAATTAAATGCGTGTATCTTCAATTATAAAGTGCATGAGCCTTTATAAAATGTGAATGGTGATCCATTTAATCAAAACCTTGTTATATGTATATAAACAAATACATACTTCAAATGTAAAGCTTGACTATTAAAATGAATTGGTTTCCAGTAAATTAATAGGTGATGATCTATTGACCCTATACCTATTGTAATCTTTGTAAATTAGAAATTGATCACTTACTAATACCCCATACTTCTAGGTAGCTAGTTAGTGTAGTACCTTGGGCAGTGAGCCCCTATTATTGTGTTCTACTTCTGATAGTGCTTCAATTTTCCCAATATTATTCTAAGGCTTGTTATTAGAATTTTTAGAGATATTTCAACATGATGTACTCAAGTCATTCACCAGGAGGGTGGTGTCGACCAAACTCTAGAGATGGTAGCCCTGAGATGCCAGCCTTATTTCTAGCAGTGCCAATTGAGGAACCACCTATTATTAACAATCTAGGAACTAATGTTAATATTCATGAGAGTTTTATATGTATGATACATCCCATACAGTGTGATTCATGACCCAAACCTTCTATAGATGATATGAATCATGAGTTACATTAGCAACATCCTCCATATTCTTGGGGGATGACAATTCTTAGGTTGACGAGTCTTAGCAAGAGGGAATATTATATATCTTTGAGTATACAGAGATTCCTCTAGAGAGGAGGGTCAAGATTTACACCTAAATGATATGTGATTATGGAAAATGTTGGTGGGATATGATTAATCAAGTTGGTTTTCATAAGGGCATGGTTTGGGTGGGATTCTAGATTACCTTCTATGATTACATTTTCCCTCAGATATCGAGAGATGACTGAGCCCAAGAGTTCATGCACCTGGAGCTAGTTTTTATGTCTGCTATGTACTATTCAACTTTTTTTACTAAGTTATAGTGATTTTCACCACTTCTAGAAGGTGATGAGCTATCATGAGAAAGAAATTTTGCGGATGGGATCAAGTATGCCACTCAGTCGTAAGTGAATATTTTTTCAACAATATACCTTTTATAAGATTTTAAATCACACTCTTATCATTGAGAAAAACCTGAGAGAAGTTAACAGTACTAGTCACAGAGTTTCAGTGTCGATATAGGGTAGTGTTTCTTACAGTAGTAGGAAGCATAGGATTTAGGTTTATCATCATATCATAAGTATATAAAGTATCCACATTGGAAGATCCATCATATTACATCCTTGTGGAAGAAAGGGGAATATAAAGCCTCATTGTGATAGACACCCTCTTGAGTTTCATTATTGTGCCTATATGGTTCATCTTTAGATATTTTTAGACATTTCCACCTGATTCTTGTGGAAGAGGATTCCCATCAGATTCTCCTTCAAGGGTATGATCAACAATGCCGTTTCAGGTAAGAATCTAGGGTAGTATAAATAGGGAAAGCTGAGGAGAAGGCCATGTCCACTTTAGTTAGAATTCTGATTATGAGTTCCAACAGAGTGGACTCACTCAGGGTACTCCAGCTATAACATAGTGATTGTTGGAGTTGGTGGTCTAGAACCAACTACTTTGTACTTTATTCATTAAATGAAATCCTTATCACATCTTGATTGTTCTTCTGCGTGACATGTCATGTGATAATGTCATAAGGACAGCTGTTGCATTAAAGGGTCGTAGCGGATCCCTACTATGATGAGAACCCGGAAGTGCCATAACACTGTTCTTGAATGTATGTTCTATGGCTGGACGATATTATTTGAGGGACAAAAATAATACATGTCATTAGGGGTGAGGACTTATAAAACTTTGAGGCACCTTCTCATGGTGTGCACCCTTGGTAATATCCAGGAGGATATTACGAGAACGAGACCCGCCAGTAGGAAATCCACTTTTCATAATGTCATTGGATGTTCCTATCTATAGACGTGTGTATTGATCCTTAGACTTTAAGATTATTATTAATGGGTATTACAACTCACGCACTTAGATGTATTGACGAAAACTGTGATGACACACTGTTCGCAGCGAGGTAGGATACGTTGGGTGCATCATGAGTAATACCACATTAATAGATAATGCGAGAAAGGAGTTGTCCCTTCCGTTCCATAATGGAAGTAGATATCTCAGGCCCTTTGATGGAATTGATATAGCCTAAATAAATCCATGGCCATGGTAAGGTATGGGCAAGTTCAATTCCGAGAAGTCAAAGAAAGAATAATCAAACACATGGGTTGATGGCACTAGCATGCAACCCGCTTGATTTGTGATATCGAGACAAAGGGATTATATTACACGGTAAGCGTTCGTAGGAGGTAACACGTCATTGCGGCGTTAACTTCTTTATCTATTGGTGCCTTGGCGTGTTGCTAGACGCTAACCTTGGACTTTAGGCAGGCTCAGCCTAATGTCAGTGAGAAAGAGGCCTAGAGGGTCACACACTATGTTTTTCCATGTATCTCAGTTAAATATTAATTTAACAAGTTAAATAAATATTATTCCCGACTGTGGCTTAATAATTATTTAAGGATGTCTGATCGCATTTATTTTGACACTAGTTATTCGAGAGAATATATTGTGGATGAAATAATATATTTATTAGCGAGTAATGCAGTTAAATTTATTTAAGAAATAAATAGTCATTACACAAGGTCTAATAAATGTGGTGGAGAAAAATGGAAAATAAAAGTACACGCCATGTAGTTTTATGGAAAACAAGTACACGCCGTGTATTAATTATTACACGCCGTGTTGTTTTTCCAGTTGGGATTTTGAGGATTTAATATTATTTTATTAAATTATATTTATTATAATCAGCATGGGATCATGTCAAGGAATTAATAATTCGACATGGGGGGGTTTTCAATAAGAGTTAATGAAATAAATAAAACGCATAATGCGTTTATTTATTGTCATAACTCTATTAACCTCAAACATGATTATAAATATCCTCACAACCCCAACATTTTGGAGAGCCATTGGTTGTGCACAACGGATTTGGAAATACTCTCAAGCCAAGAGAGAATTTCCTTTCCACCAAGAATACCCTCAAGTTATGAGAGAAAGATCCTCCACCGGATCAAGGCGGTCAAAGGCGGATATCGCAAGTGAAGGTTCTTCCACGCTATCACTCGGAGATCCCTTTGGCGATGTCCGGAGATACGCGACACACGTGTGGATCACCGCTAGAGGAATCCTACACTTGGATTCTATGACGCAACGACCGATCACCGAATCGTGACCGGACACATCAACGAAGAAAGAATTCCAAGAATGTAATTCTTATGCATTAATTAAATTAATTATAATCAACATATGATGATCCTTCTCAAGGGTTCCGGGAAACTTATTTTCTTTTCATTCTTCGTTCTATTCCAAAGATTCGGCGTTTTATATCGTGACGGATCTCGGATTGAACGTTGTTTAACGTTAAAATTAAAGTTGGGCAAACCCACCAACGTGCTTCCGCTGCGCCCGGAACCTACAAGTGGTATCATATGGGGTCATATCGTTGGTTATAATTATTTAGTTTTTTGTTGGTGATTTATGCATTTAATAATTTAGTTATTTCAATTCATGTTTAATCGTTTTGGAAATCTGAATATCGATATCTGTTCCTCCTCTCTCGTTTCTCGTTCACCTCACAGAAACAGATTTTTCTTTTAATTTTGATTAAAATAAAATAGAGTAACTCATCCGGAGGAGCCAAATGTTTCTGGCCATATAACACCAGAATACACGGATTGCATTCGGAAGTACACACCGTGTAGTCTAGGTTCAATGCATTGACTGATCCACCAAATTAGGCAGTGTATTGGATTATTTCTAAGAATTTAAGACACCATGTGTTGACCAGAAACAGGTGGCACACGGTTTCCGGAATACATGCCGTGTGGTCCAATGAACACGGCGTGTAGCCCCTTCGGGTTAGGGTTGGGTCGTGTACTCCGTATATAGCCTGCCCGGCTGGAAACCGTGTAACGCGGAAACTACACGGCGTGTGTCCCACTGTACACGCCGTGTACTCCGAAAATTTCCAAAGTGCATTAACACGCCCTATCCCTGGGCGTGTACTTCAGATGGATGGTGAAGAAAAAGTACACACCGTGTAGTCGGAACTACACGTCGTGTACTCACCCAAATTATGAAGATTTATTAAAATTTATTATTATATTATACAAACCCTTGAGACATGTACCATGGTGCAGGCGTAAAGCTGAGGCACAACACGTGATAGGTGTTTTATATATATGTGTTTAATTTAACATCTGCGTAATAAATGGGAATTCGCCGGGTTTCCTCCAAGGTACAAGTTGTGTACAAGGATAATTTTAAATGAATTTATTTGTTTAAAATTATGATGGATGAGAATCTCAAGGAAATTCAGAAAAAGGATTTAAGATAAAATGATTGATTAATTAAAGATAATTAATTGATTCGAGCGTGATTTATCTTAAACAAGAACGATTAAAGAATTGAATTCTAGTTTTATTTATGCGTAAATATCATTGCATATATGGATGATCATGAGATAGACCGAGACCTTTGTATGTGAATGGTTTCTTTTAATTTATTTATTTTAATTAAATTTGTTGGCCTGCGAGCCATCTCCTCATTAATATGTAGGGCCTGCGTGCCCAAGGATTCTTTTATGTAAAACCCCCCTTTTTCCCCTCACCTACGTGTGAGATAAATGCATATGAAATTGATGGAGCTCCCAAGCTAGTGGAGACGGCTCAAGTCAGGAGCCAAGATGAAACCAATCCAAGGAGATACAAAGGTGGACTGGTGGAAAGCTATAAACACAAACCCGAAAGGTTCAAGGTGTTTCTCCCCTTGGTCTTGGGTTAGTTTATCAACCGCTAGATAAACTAACCAATAGAAAAGATCATGATCATACCATTTATTTTATTTCTGTCAGTTTCATGGTTTATTTATTATGGGTGTGTTGTCACGATCACACAATTAATGAATTAAACGAGCATGCAGTATGGAACTAAAATAAAATTGGCTTATATGTAAATATTATCTTAGACATGGTTAATAACTTAAGTATATCCCACTTAATATTAACAAGAATGTAATCAAAGATAATAAAATGGCAATTTACGTATAAGGATAAAATCCCTCAAAATAAATATTAAGTCGGCATAGCCTTCCATAATCTTGGTTAGAATCGAACCATAGTTCAAAGTGCTTGACCAACCCTAGTTGGGGTGCTTTCAATTATCGGGGAATTCTAATTCATGGTTTTGGGTTGACTTGACTTGGTTCGCATCAAGGGTTGACTGCCACAGCAGGACTTGGTGTGACCAAGAGGCAAAGGTTGAGGAAATCCAAAAAGGATTTCAGGATTGGGGAGTCCACTCAGTGGATCAAGGAACTGCGAGTTAATGTAGTTGGCATTTGGAATGCCTACCTAAAACCCTTCAAGTTGCTTGAACAACCCTAGTTGGGGTAATGCGAATGGCAATATGGATCTTTTCCACTAGAATATTCACACAATAGAATATTCCGAAGTCAATGGTGAGGGCTATTGGTTTTCGATAAAATAGTGGGAGACTAATAATTATTTTATTTGTCTCAAATTTTGTAATAAAGTACTAAATCTTTTCTCATGTTAATTTGTAGAAATGACAAGAAAATGAATTCAAACATATCATTGCGCACCATACTCGAGAAAGTAAACCTTCTCACCGGCACCAATTTCCAAGAGTGGAAGAGGCGTTTACGCACCATCCTTCGCCACGAAAGGAAATTATATGTGCTGGAAGAGCCTATTCCAGCTGCGCCTGGGAAAGAGGCTAGTGATGAGGAATTATCTCTCTACATGAAACAAATGGATGATGCCACATATGTCTAGTGTTTCATGCTATCGGCCATGTCTAATGAGCTCTTGAAGCAACATGAAAACATGGATGCGTATAGCATGATGTCTCACCTTAAATATCTCTACCAAGAGAAGACGAGACATGAGAGGTATGAGATCTCCAATGCTTTGTTTACCACGAAGCTTGGAGAGTCTGTGCCAGCTGGGCCTCATGTAGTCAAGCTTATTGGCTACATTGAATGCTTGGACATCTTAGGGATTAAATTCCCAGATGAGTTGCGTACAGATCTCATCCTATCATCACTGCCCAAGACCTTCTCTAGCTTCATTGTTAACTATAACATGAGCGGCAATGAGAAGAGTCTATCGGAGCTTCTGACCTTGATTCGCCAGGTAGATAAGGACATGGGGCATGACAAACCCGCGATCCTTATGGTGAACAAGAAAAGGAAGGACAAGGAAAAGGGGACAAAGACTTATAAACGGTCTGAAGCCCCCGAGCACCGTCCCTCCAAGAAGGGGAAGATCCAGAGGCAGGGCAAGGAATGGGAGGCAGTGTGTTTTGCATGTGGCAAGCAGGGCCATTGGAAGAGGAATTTCACCGAGAAGCATGGGGACGCTAAAGGTGCGTTCGTTATCGAGTGCAATCTTTCTATTTCTACACATTGGGTATTAGATACAGCTTATGGGGCTCACATCTGTATTCAAATGAAGGAACCAAGTTGATTTAGAAAGATCGCCAGAGGAGAGGTGGATCTTTGAGCTGCCAATGGCGCAAGGCTGGCTGCATTGGCTATTGGCGACTATCACCTCTCATTGCCAACTGGCATGATTTTGGTTTTACAAAACTGTTATTTTGTGCCTAGTGTTACCAAGAACATAATTTATGTATCTTGTTTGGATATGGATGGATTTATTTTCAAGTTTGGAAATAAGGGTTGTCTCTTTTATAAGAACAACGTATGTTATGGAATGGCACATTTGAATAATGGTTTGTATGTATTAAATTACGAAAACCAAGTGTTGTCAATCGATAACGAAACAAACTCACATGACTCATACATCACCCAGTTATGGCATCACCGCCTTGGTCACATGAACGAGAAGCGCTTGACAAAGCTCTGCCAAGATGGCTATTTAGACTCTACTGAGCTAAAACCACTTGATAGATGTCACGCTTGTTTACAAGGAAAAATGACCAAGCCTCCTTTTGGTGGATAAGGTGAAAGGGCCACAGAGCTTCTAGGATTGGTACACACTGATGTGTGTGGACCATTTCCAGTAGAAGCTAGAGGTGGATATTCTTACTTTATTACTTTTACTGATGATTTGAGTAGATATGGCTATGTCTACTTAATGAGGTATAAGTCAGAGTCCTTAGAAAAATTTAAGGAATTCAAGAATGAAGTAGAGAATCAACTTGGTAAAAAGATAAAGAAGCTTCGATCGGATTGAGGTGGAGAATATCTGAACCAAGAGTTCATCGATCTTCTACGGGAGTCTGGGATTCTATCTCAGCTCACTCCTCCTTATACACCACAGTGGAATGGTGTTAGTGAAAGGAGGAACCACACCTTGTTGGACATGGTGAGGTCGATGATGACTCATGCGGATCTTCCATTATCCTTTTGGGGATATGCATTACAAACTGCAGCATACACATTAAACCGAGTACCAACTAAGGTGGCAAATGGAATTCCATCCGAGTTATGGAATGGAAGGAAACCCACTTTGTCGCACACACGTGTATGGGGATGCGAGGCGTTTGTTAAGGCCTTCTCAGGCAACAAACTAGCACCCCGAGGCACGAAGTGTATCTTTATAGGATATCCCAAGGAAACGAAAGGATATTACCTATATAACCCCCAAGACAAGAAAGTGACTGTCGCCAGACAAGCCGTCTTTCTTGAGAGGGAACACATCCTCAAGAAGGATAGTGGGAGAAAGATTGACTTTGACGAAGTTGATGCTCAAGATACACAGGAGTTGGTACAGGAACAAGTTCCACAGGTCCCCGTGGAAGAGGTTCCAGAAACACAAGTACTACGTAGGAGCTCAAGAGAGGTAAGGGAACCAGAGAGATTTGGTTTCCTAGTCACCGAGGATGGTGAATCATTATTGTTGGACAATGATGAACCTCTCTCCTACAAGGAAGCATTAGAAAGCTCATAAGCTGCAAGATGGCTAGAAGCTATGAATTCTGAGATGGATTCCATGTATCAGAACCAAGTTTGGGTTCTGGTCGATGAGCCAGTTGATGTAAAGCCTGTTGGATGCAAATGGGTATTCAAAAGAAATATGGACATGAAAGGTCAAGTTAGCACCTATAAAGCAAGGATAGTGGCTAAAGGATTCAGACAGCGTCAAGGAATTGACTATGATGAAACCTTCTCGCTAGTTGCCATTTTTAAATCCATAAGAATCATACTTACCATAACAGCTTACCATGAATACGAGATTTGGCAGATGGATGTCAAAATAGCATTCCTTAACGGGAACCTTCAGGAAGATGTCTATATGACACAACTAGAAGGGTTTGTGACACCAGGTGAAGCCAAACGAGTTTGCAAGTTGCAGAAATCCATTTATGGATTGAAGAAAGCATCCCGGTCATGGAACATTCGATTTGATGAATCCATAAAGGAATTTGGTTTCATTAAGAACGAATGTGAGCCATGTGTTTATAAGCGGTTTAATGGGAATGCGGTCGTCATCCTAGTGATATATGTTGATGACATATTGCTTATTGGAAACGACATAACATCCTTACAGTCAGTTAAGGACTGGTTGAACAAGTGTTTCTCCATGAAGGACTTAGGAGAAGCAGCCTACATTCTAGGGATCAAGATCATTCATGACAGATCCAAGAGGCTGCTTGGACTAAGTCAGGGTACATACATTGACCAGATACTAAAGAGATTTAGTATGGAAAAATCCAAGAGGGGATTGGTTCTAGTGTCACATGGCTTACATCTTTCTAAGAAAATGTGTCCCCATAAACAACAGGAGAAAGATAGGATGAGAAAGATCCCATACGCTTCGGCTATAGGATCCATCATGTATGCCATGTTATGTACCAGACTTGATGTTGCCTATGCACTGAGCATGGTAGGAAGATATCAAGAAGATCCAGGAGAACAGTATTGGACTGCTATTAAGACTATCCTTAAGTATCTGAGAAGAACTAAGGATATGTTCCTGGTGTATGGAGGAGACAAGGAGATTTTCATCAGAGGGTATGCTGATGCTAGTTTTCAAATAGATCAGAATGATATGAAGTCGCAATATGGATATGTTTTCTGTCTCAATGAAGGAGCTGTGAGCTGGAAGAGTTCAAAGCAT